>SSNP01000191.1:641638-652320 GCA_006937955.1 Pachypanchax playfairii
GATGGATGGATGGATGGATGGATGGATGGATGGATGGATGGATGGATGGAATTACAGAATAAGATTGGCAGCAATAAATCCAGTCAAATTAAACAGAGTAGTATGTTCTTTGTCTCCATGTGAGACACTTTTAATTCCAACTCTGACTGTGAGACAGTTGCTGATGCAATCAGTTGGCTTGTTTTTAACTGTGAGGGATATTTCTGCACATGAAGTGGCTGCAGATCTTTTCTAATGGAATAATTCTGTTGTCTTTTTACACTGGAAGGAGCTGCGACGCCATCTACTTTAAACTGGGGTGTAAAACCAGTAGGCAGCACGTGGACGGATCTGTTTCCAGCCTTCACTCTGTCTTCTGCAGGCTTTGATCTTAAAAGGCAGTGATTTAGGCGCTCACTGTTGTGTGAATCAAACACATCACACTTTGAGCGTGTCGGGGTTATTTCCCATCATGGGCTTTGATGGTGGCAGCTCACTTCACAAGTAAAAAAAAAGAAATTAAATTAGACAACAACACAAGCTGGAAAGTGTTGTGTTTGTGCAGAGGTGAGGAGGAGATGTCAAACAATCAGCTAACGCATAAAACATCAAAAAGCTTCCCGTGTTGCTATGACCATGAAAGCTCTGGCAGTCTCACACAATCAAGTGTTCACAGAGGTATAGATTACACATAACGTATCAAAGTAAAGCTACTTTAAACCACTTGCAATCCTCAAAGCAATCACACTGTAATACCTCAGCAGCTAAAGGATCTGAGCTGGTCATATGTTAAGCTTAATGCTTCATCAGTTTAACATTCTGTAGGTGGCTCATCACTTCCTCCAGAGTCCATTCAGGCACTTTCTTTCCTCTTAGTATTGTTAGAATCAATGGCAGGATCTGTTAACCCAGACTCAGTGAATGAAAGGTGTAAAGCTGTTGTGTTGAAATTACAACAAAGGCTCCGGCACATGAAGACTGTGGAACAATATATCATACAAGGACCCGTGTCAGAGAACCACACACAGCTTAATGTGGAGAAGGTGTTCAGTATCGATTCAGATTCCCTGAACACCTGTTTGAGTCAGACTCCTAACGGGCAGCTTAGAAGAAATAAAATATTATCCCCATGTTGGCTCCCAGTGCAGCACAGGACTGATTTTTAACATTTATTGATTCCCTGATGACACGTCTCAGACTCACTTGGTTATTTCTCTTAACTGTAGGTGAAGTCTCAGGGGGACGAATCCACTTCATGTTCTCTCCTACAACTCCTAAAGTCTCATTAGTGTTAAAAATATGGCTTTTAAAACTTTTCCTTCTAAAAAAGTCAGAAAATGTCTTTGGGTTTAAATCAGAGCTTTATTACATCTGCTAATTCTTCCAGTTTATCTATTAATTTGCATATAGAGCATGGTAAATAACGATGGTCGTATTTACAAATAGCTACCTGATCAACGAGCACAGACACACCTCCATTTCCTCACTTGCAACTGGAAGTTTAAATTCTGGTGTGACTCATTTTCTGAGCTAAATGGAAAGCAGCATATGTTCCAGCTTGTGCTTTTCCGGTCTGTGTTAACCAAAAAAACGAGCAAACTCAGCTGGGAAACAGTCACACGCTGTAGCTTCCTGGCTGCTGTGTGAGCTGTCAGACAATATTTTCCAAGAAAACAGCAAAAATCTCCCTCACTGATGTGTAATCCCCTCCTGCACGTGGCTCATTTATCATCGTAAGGAACAAGAGCAGAGCAAGGAGAAAGCCAGTTAACATGCCTTCTCCGTCTTCTGGACAGATGATTGGAACACCGTCAGTAGAAAAAGCAGAACAATCAGAATCATGTTTCCAAAGTGTCTAAAAAATAAAAGCTGCAGTTGGATTTCTTCTCATGGAAACCAAATAAACTGGTTTACCATCACCGGTAGAACATTTCAAAAGAGCAAATACATTTTTAAAAATGTGGGTTCACAACAGGAATGACAAAAACATTTTTCCAAATTGGTGCTGAACAGAAAACTGCAGCCCAGAAAGACGAGTTCTTTAAATAATGACACAAACATTAACGTCTCCTGGACTGTGATGTTCTTTATCTGAAAATCTTTTTCTGGACCAGAATTTACTGTTTTTAATAAATATGATTAATATATGGACAAATACACTTTGTGACTGTTTACATAAAGTGACAAGCTGACCTTTGACCTTGTCGTTTCTGCTGCTGGATGAGAGTAAAATGAGATTTAGATGTAATTCTGCTTGAAGCAGATGTTTCTCATGCTCAACAGAAAAACCTGCTGTGTGACTGTTTTGGAGACGTTTGGTGCTTCGTTACTTTCAAGTTTAGCATTAGCATTTATGACTGAAACACAAATAAAAACACTTTGTGGAAATGTTCATAGTTCTGAAACTTAACAGAGTGGGATTTTAATATACTCTCCAACAACCTTATAAATCCATTCTGCTTGTTTACACTAGTCGATAAACTAACAAATTGCTGCATATCACCAGCTTATTAGACCATGATGCTTCTAAACATCAATAAATAGAAAGATTCATCTCATTTAGTTGATTTTGCACTTCAGATAATATAAAGGTAACAAGCTTTTGTTTTAGAGACCAATGATAGCAAAAACAGACACCTAGCATTAGCTTTCCTTTAATTATCTCCCCCCGACCCTTACACACACACACACACACACACACACACACACACACACGCACACACACACACACACACACACACACACACATGCACACACACACACCCCAACCCTCCTCTGTCTTTACTAATTGAAAATCTGGCATTTAGTTGATATCATAGTAATTAGCGCAGTGATTGTTTCTTTTCACCAGTGTTTCATTTGCTGCTGGTAATTTATCTTACTAGGTGGTTAACTGTAATTACTCATGTTCACCTGCATTGCAGGTGTCACTACGTCTCTCATGAGACAAAAAAAAAGACAAGAGACGAAAGGTTGAAATGTTGTGGGACAGTCAATGAGTCGATATATTCCCATGAATCTGAAGCGCTGCTTTCTTCCAACTTTTAAAGGTGAGGCTGAAGTAGAAGGGTTCAAACACAAACTGGAGATAATTAGCGTAGTGGTCTGTGAAGTTTCATTGTTTGCACCAACAGTTATAATTTAAATTGGTTCCAAACATTAACCCTTTATACACTTCCTCCATCATTTATGTGACAAACGAGCTTAGGAGTCCCAACAGTCATATTTCATTTTTACTTCTGTTTATTGATGTAAACATGTTCCATTTAAACAGTGGAGATCATGTGTGTCCTGCTGTAAATGATATATTAGTCTTTGGAAGTTGGGACACTAATAGAAACGCTCAGAAGAGGCAAAATGAGGGTTTTTATTCTTATTTTAAAACAGTTAAAACAGCCTTTTAATTATGAAATTAATTTGTTCTCTGATAAAAAAAGATCAATAAAGTTGCAGGACATGAAACTTAAACTATGAACAGAAACATCAGCTTCAGAAAGTGAAAAACCCTTTTCCCATTTTCAGAACTTCATAACTTACTTCAGAATGTAAAATAACTCAAATACTTCATCTTTAATGTGCTGCTTATGTATGATATTGGGTCAAAAATGAACGACCAAGCATTAGAAATCTAAAAAACACGGGCTGGGACGAGGTCTTAGAAAAACAACAAAATCAAGCCAACAAATTCTTTAACATCAACTTGTTTCTTTGAGATACTTGATAAAAAGAGGGTTAAGTATTGTCACCATGGAAAAAAAAGCTGCATATTATTAAGGAAGTGCTAACAGACTTGAAACTAAACATGACCTTTTGATAAACATTTCACAGAATGGTCCTTTTCTTTCCCAACAAGATGTTTGCAGAATATAAACAGCGAGTTGCATCACTTCTCTAAGACTCCAGGACTGCACTGCATGCAGTAAAAGGGTGGGAAGTATATTACCGTGTCTGCAGCAGCTTCAGGAACTGTATAACCTACAAGCAACTACTTCTCCCATCACAAAGACTTTAACAGGGTTATTGCTGCTCCAGGATAAATATCTCCCAAAATACACATTTATCAGGCAGATCTTTGAAGACCACTGACAGGAGAAATATATTGGACTTTCATCACATTGTCACCTGTCAGAATTTATTAAGAGGTTGCATTAAAGCAGGTATATATGTATACAAGTATATAATATCTCAGCTGAGAGGAAAACACTTGAACAGGCGACAGTGGAGGATTCAGACTGTGTGCACGCAGGCTGTGAACTGGATCCTGCTGCTGATCAACCGTAACTCAGTTCTGCTGGTTCAACCCGGAAACAAGAAGACTGGAAACAGAACTGATTACAACATGTTCACTTCTGCTTTCCACACACATCCAGTCCAGATTTATTTGGATGAGTGATGAGTAAAAAAAGACGATGTAAAATTAAAATTATGTTTTGTTTTTCTCAGAAATAATGTTGCCTGTACATCATGCACGTGCTTTTTCATGTGTATTACTTTTATCATTTTTTTTACATTTTTCAAAAAATGTAACAAGAATATCTCTGTTATTTACAACTAAAACAAACAGTTGATTTATGGGACGTGTCACAAACAGTGTAACGAGTTTTGGTCCCTTGACAGACCCTACAGGCAATAAATATCTTGAGAATCATCAATAGTCACAAATTATTGTCTTAATTAGCTTTTTAACCAATTTAGCACTCACTCTCCTAAACCACACTGTCCTCTTTTATTAACTGACGTCTCATAGTTAATTTCTTCTGCAAGATCAACAAAAATCTGTTATTAACTTTTTTTAGCCTCTTTTTTTATTTGCAACATTGTGGTTTCCCACAGAGGATCAATAAAGTCCCTGTCATCCCATAATTTCATCAGACATTTAGTTGTAACACTTGAATTAATAAGAGTTCTAAAATACTAACTAAACCATTTGACAGTAACAATCAAACTGTTTTTAACGTTTCGAGTACCGTGCAGTTACTTGCTGCTTTGTGTGCTTGGCTTGCATTTAGCCACTGATGCAGCCTCCAACCATTCAACGCCCACCTCGAAGCCACTTGTCACTTTTCCACGGTTGTTATCTCTATGTAATCTGCAAACAAGGGCATTTGTGCAGGATTGTAGAACGGATCAGGCTGTGTGAGCTCAGTGAGAACAATGAAAAGGCTTTGTTTTCCCTTTAATTGCTTCTCTCAGGCAAATGCAGCACAGAATTAAGCATGAGTTCCACAGCTATAACTGAAAAGATGGAATAATTTAACCATAAGTCAGAATAATGAATGGTACCAGTAATAAGAACATTTGTAAGAGGAAATAAGGCTTAATAAAAGTTTAATATCTCCTTGTAAATACAGTTTTATTAGACAGACAGAAACATCTGTAATTCATCACATGATTATCACCTGCAACTGTGAATGTGAGAGATTATTGTCCCAGTTTTCTAAAACACCACAAGCTGGTCAGGTTGTTGAATTGTTGCTGGACTCTTTTAACTAATTTACCTCTCAATAACCCAGATGATAAAAAGGAAGCTGCTGTTTTCCCCTGCGGTGCTACTGTGAAGTCATAGGGTGATGAAGCATTTCGTGTTTGTGTCACCATGTTAACAAACGTCAGCCACTATCTTCATTCTGTATTTCCATCTGAACGATGTACAGCAGCATTCCCAAATCAAACAGTAGGCTTTTATTATAGTACAGCTGCTGTGTAAAGGTGTAACATGTTCACATCACCCTCACGCCAAGTCATCCAGATCACATGATCAGATGTGTACATGTTTACATCCTTATAACAAAGTTAATTTGGGTTTTTTGGCTCTGAGATTCTAATTTTATATTTATAATATTTCATAAAAAGCATTTCTCTGGGCTGAGACGGCTGGTGACAGTTTATAAAAGAGAGTTTCCGAGATGTCGCAAAATTTTAGTGAGGCTTTGAAGTTTTACAGCTTGAGTCGCAGGGCGAGTCGCAGGACGAGTGGCGGGACGGGTTGCGGGACGGGTCGCAGGACGGGTGGCAGGGCGAGTGGCGGGACGGGTCGTGGGACGGGTCGCGGGACAGGTCGCAGGGCGAGTGGCAGGGCGAGTGGCGGGGCGAGTGGCGGGACGGGTCGTGGGACGGGTCGCGGGCCGGGTCGCTGGACGAGTGGCAGGGCGAGTGGCAGGCTGAGTGGCAGGGCGAGTGGCAGGCTGAGTGGCAGGGCGAGTGGCAGGCCGAGTGGCAGGGCGAGTGGCAGGGCGAGTGGCAGGGCGAGTGGCAGGGTGAGTGGGAGGGTGAGTGGCAGGGCGGGTGGCAGGGCGGGTGGCAGGGCGAGTGGCAGGCTGAGTGGCAGGGCGAGTGGCAGGGCGAGTGGCAGGCTGAGTGGCAGGGCGAGTGGCAGGCTGAGTGGCAGGGCGAGTGGCAGGCTGAGTGGCAGGGCGAGTGGCAGGCTGAGTGGCAGGGCGAGTGGCAGGGCGAGTGGCAGGCGGGTGGCAGGGCGAGTGGCAGGGCGGGTGGCAGGGCGGGTGGCAGGGCGGTGGCAGGGCGAGTGGCAGGCTGAGTGGCAGGGCGAGTGGCAGGGCGAGTGGCAGGCTGAGTCGCAGGGCGAGTGGCAGGCTGAGTGGCAGGGCGAGTGGCAGGGCGAGTGGCAGGGCGAGTGGCAGGGCGAGTGGGAGGGCGAGTGGCAGGGTGAGTGGGAGGGCGAGTGGCAGGGTGAGTGGCAGGGCGAGTGGCAGGCTGAGTGGCAGGGCGAGTGGCAGGGCGAGTGGCAGGCTGAGTGGCAGGGCGAGTGGCAGGGCGAGTGGCAGGGCGAGTGGCAGGGGGAGTGGCAGGCTGAGTGGCAGGGCGAGTGGCAGGCTGAGTGGCAGGGCGAGTGGCAGGCTGAGTGGCAGGGCGAGTGGCAGGGCGAGTGGCAGGCTGAGTGGCAGGGCGAGCGGCAGGCTGAGTGGCAGGGCGAGCGGCAGGGCGAGTGGCAGGGCGAGCGGCAGGGCGAGTGGCAGGGCGAGCGGCAGGGCGAGTGGCAGGCTGAGTGGCAGGGCGAGTGGCAGGGCGAGTGGCAGGGCGAGTGGCAGGCTGAGTGGCAGGGCGAGTGGCAGGCTGAGTGGCAGGGCGAGCGGCAGGCTGAGTGGCAGGGCGAGTGGCAGGGCGAGCGGCAGGGCGAGTGGCAGGGCGAGCGGCAGGGCGAGTGGCAGGCTGAGTGGCAGGGCGAGTGGCAGGGCGAGTGGCAGGGCGAGTGGCAGGCTGAGTGGCAGGGCGAGTGGCAGGCTGAGTGGCAGGGCGAGTGGCAGGCTGAGTGGCAGGGCGAGGGGCAGGGCGAGCGGCAGGCTGAGTGCAGGGCGAGCGGCAGGCTGAGTGGCAGGGCGAGCGGCAGGGCGAGTGGCAGGGCGAGTGGCAGGCCGAGTGGCAGGGCGAGTGGCAGGGCGAGTGGCAGGGCGAGTGGCAGGGCGAGTGGCAGGGCGAGTGGCAGGGCGAGTGGCAGGCTGAGTGGCAGGGCGAGTGGCAGGGCGAGTGGCAGGCTGAGTCGCAGGACGAGTGGCAGGCTGAGTGGCAGGGCGAGTGGCAGGCTGAGTGGCAGGGCGAGTGGCAGGGTGAGTGGCAGGGCGAGTGGCAGGCTGAGTGGCAGGGCGAGTGGCAGGGCGAGTGGCAGGGCGAGTGGCAGGCTGAGTGGCAGGGCGAGTGGCAGGGCGAGTGGCAGGGCGAGTGGCAGGGCGAGTGGCAGGCTGAGTCGCAGGGCGAGTGGCAGGCTGAGTGGCAGGGCGAGTGGCAGGGCGAGTGGCAGGGCGAGTGGCAGGCTGAGTGGCAGGGCGAGTGGCAGGGCGAGTGGCAGGGCGAGTGGCAGGCTGAGTGGCAGGGCGGGTGGCAGGCCGAGTGGCAGGGCGAGTGGCAGGGCGGGTGGCAGGGCGAGTGGCAGGCTGAGTCGCAGGGCGAGTGGCAGGGCGAGTGGCAGGGCGAGTGGCAGGCCGGGTGGCAGGGCGAGTGGCAGGGCGAGTGGCAGGGCGAGTGGCAGGCTGAGTGGCAGGGCGAGTGGCAGGTTGAGTGGCAGGGCGAGTGGCAGGGTGAGTGGCAGGGCGAGTGGCAGGGCGAGTGGCAGGGCGAGTGGCAGGGCGAGTGGCAGGGCGAGTGGCAGGGCGAGTGGCAGGCTGAGTCGCAGGGCGAGTGGCAGGGCGAGTGGCAGGCTGAGTGGCAGGGCGAGTGGCAGGGCGAGTGGCAGGGCGAGTGGCAGGCTGAGTGGCAGGGTGAGTGGCAGGGCGAGTGGCAGGCTGAGTGGCAGGGCGAGTGGCAGGCTGAGTGGCAGGGCGAGTGGCAGGGCGAGTGGCAGGCCGAGTGGCAGGACGAGTGGCAGGCTGAGTGGCAGGGCGAGTGGCAGGGCGAGTGGCAGGGCGAGTGGGAGGATGAGTGGCAGGGCGAGTGGCAGGGCGAGTGGCAGGCTGAGTCGCAGGACGAGTGGCAGGCTGAGTGGCAGGGCGAGTGGCAGGCTGAGTGGCAGGGCGAGTGGCAGGCTGAGTGGCAGGGCGAGTGGCAGGGCGAGTGGCAGGCTGAGTCGCAGGACGAGTGGCAGGCTGAGTGGCAGGGCGAGTGGCAGGCTGAGTGGCAGGGCGAGTGGCAGGGCGAGTGGCAGGGCGAGTGGCAGGGTGAGTGGCAGGGCGAGTGGCAGGGCGAGTGGCAGGCTGAGTGGCAGGGCGAGTGGCAGGGCGAGTGGCCGGGCGAGTGGCCGGGCGAGTGGCAGGGCGAGTGGCAGGGCGAGTGGCAGGGCGAGTGGCAGGCTGAGTGGCAGGGCGAGTGGCAGGGCGAGTGGCAGGCTGAGTCGCAGGACGAGTGGCAGGCTGAGTGGCAGGGCGAGTGGCAGGGCGAGTGGCAGGCTGAGTGGCAGGGCGAGTGGCAGGGCGAGTGGCAGGGCGAGTGGCAGGGTGAGTGGCAGGGCGAGTGGCAGGGTGAGTGGCAGGGCGAGTGGCAGGGCGAGTGGCAGGCTGAGTGGCAGGACGAGTGGCAGGGCGAGTGGCAGGGCGAGTGGCGGGGCGGGGGGCAGGGTGAGTGGCAGGGCGAGTGGCAGGGCGGGTGGCAGGGCGAGTGGCAGGGCGAGTGGCAGGGCGAGTGGCAGGCTGAGTGGCAGGGCGAGTGGCAGGCTGAGTGGCAGGGCGAGTGGCAGGCTGAGTGGCAGGGCGAGTGGCAGGGCGAGTGGCAGGCTGAGTGGCAGGGCGAGTGGCAGGCTGAGTGGCAGGGCGAGTGGCAGGGCGAGTGGCAGGGCGAGTGGCAGGGCGAGTGGCAGGCTGAGTCGCAGGACGAGTGGCAGGCTGAGTGGCAGGGCGAGTGGCAGGCAGAGTGGCAGGGCGAGTGGCAGGGCGGGGGGCAGGGTGAGTGGCAGGGCGAGGGGCAGGCTGAGTGGCAGGGCGAGTGGCAGGCTGAGTGGCAGGGCGAGTGGCAGGGCGAGTGGCAGGCTGAGTCGCAGGACGAGTGGCAGGCTGAGTGGCAGGGCGAGTGGCAGGGCGAGTGGCAGGGCGAGTGGCAGGGCGAGTGGCAGGGCGAGTGGCAGGGCGAGTGGCAGGCTGAGTGGCAGGGCGAGTGGCAGGGCGAGTGGCAGGATGAGTGGCAGGGCGAGTGGCAGGGTGAGTGGCAGGCTGAGTGGCAGGCTGAGTGGCAGGGCGAGTGGCAGGCTGAGTGGCAGGGCGAGTGGCAGGGCGAGTGGCAGGCCGAGTGGCAGGGCGAGTGGCAGGCCGAGTGGCAGGCTGAGTGGCAGGGCGAGTGGCAGGCGGGTGGCAGGGCGAGTGGCAGGCTGAGTGGCAGGGCGAGTGGCAGGGCGAGTGGCAGGGCGAGTGGCAGGCCGAGTGGCAGGGCGAGTGGCAGGGCAAGTGGCAGGCTGAGTCGCAGGACGAGTGGCAGGCTGAGTGGCAGGGCGAGTGGCAGGCTGAGTGGCAGGGCGAGTGGCAGGGCGAGTGGCAGGGCGAGTGGCAGGCTGAGTGGCAGGGCGAGTGGCAGGGCGAGTGGCAGGCTGAGTCGCAGGGCGAGTGGCAGGCTGAGTGGCAGGGCGAGTGGCAGGGCGAGTGGCAGGGCGAGTGGCAGGGCGAGTGGCAGGGCGAGCGGCAGGGCGAGTGGCAGGCTGAGTGGCAGGGCGAGTGGCAGGGCGAGTGGCAGGCTGAGTCGCAGGACGAGTGGCAGGCTGAGTGGCAGGGCGAGTGGCAGGGCGAGTGGCAGGGCGAGTGGCAGGGCGAGTGGCAGGGCGAGTGGCAGGGCGAGTGGCAGGCTGAGTGGCAGGGCGAGTGGCAGGGCGAGTGGCAGGCCGAGTGGCAGGCCGAGTGGCAGGGCGAGTGGCAGGGCGAGTGGCAGGCTGAGTGGCAGGGCGAGTGGCAGGCTGAGTGGCAGGGCGAGTGGCAGGGCGAGTGGCAGGGCGAGTGGCAGGGTGAGTCGCAGGCGAGTGGCAGGCTGAGTGGCAGGGCGAGTGGCAGGGCGAGTGGCCGGGCGAGTGGCCGGGTGAGTGGCAGGGCGAGTGGCAGGCGGAGTGGCAGGGCGAGTGGCAGGCTGAGTGGCAGGGCGAGTGGCAGGGCGAGTGGGAGGGCGAGGGGCAGGCTGAGTGGCAGGGCGAGTGGCAGGCTGAGTGGCAGGGCGAGTGGCAGGCTGAGTCGCAGGACGAGTGGCAGGCTGAGTGGCAGGGCGAGTGGCAGGCTGAGTGGCAGGGCGAGTGGCAGGGCGAGTGGCAGGGCGAGTGGCCGGGCGAGTGGCCGGGCGAGTGGCCG
>SSNP01000191.1:652371-778407 GCA_006937955.1 Pachypanchax playfairii
AGGCGGAGGGGCAGGGGGAGTGGCAGGGCGAGTGGCAGGGCGAGTGGCAGGGCGAGTGGCAGGCTGAGTGGCAGGGCGAGTGGCAGGCTGAGTGGCAGGGCGAGTGGCAGGCTGAGTGGCAGGGCGAGCGGCAGGGGTGTGGCAGGGCGAGTGGCAGGCCGAGTGGCAGGGCGAGTGGCAGGCCGAGTGGCAGGGCGAGTGGCAGGGCGAGTGGCAGGGCGAGTGGCAGGGCGAGGGGCCGGCAGGGCGAGCGGCAGGGCGAGTGGCGCAGGGCGAGTGGCAGGCTGAGTGGCAGGCGAGTGGCAGGGCGAGTGGCAGGGCGAGTGGCAGGCTGAGTGGCAGGGCGAGTGGCAGGGCGAGTGGCAGGCTGAGTCGCAGGACGAGTGGCAGGCTGAGTGGCAGGGCGAGTGGCAGGCTGAGTGGCAGGGCGAGTGGCAGGGCGAGCGGCAGGCCGAGTGGCAGGGCGAGCGGAGCGGCAGGGCGAGCGGCAGGCTGAGTGGCAGGGGCAGGGTGAGTGGCAGGGCGAGTGGCAGGCTGAGTGGCAGGGCGAGTGGCAGGCTGAGTGGCAGGGTGAGTGGCAGGGCGAGTGGCAGGCTGAGTGGCAGGGCGAGTGGCAGGGCGAGTGGCAGGGCGAGTGGCAGGATGAGTGGCAGGGCGAGTGGCAGGGCGAGTGGCAGGCTGAGTCGCAGGACGAGTGGCAGGCTGAGTGGCAGGAGTGGCAGGTCGAGTGGCAGGGCGAGTGGCAGGATGAGTGGCAGGGCGAGTGGCAGGCTGAGTGGCAGGACGAGTGGCAGGGCGAGTGGCAGGCTGAGTGGCAGGGCGGGTGGCAGGGTGAGTGGCAGGGCGAGTGGCAGGGTGAGTGGCAGGGCGAGTGGCAGGGCGAGTGGCAGGGCGAGTGGCAGGGCGAGTGGCAGGCTGAGTGGCAGGGCGAGTGGCAGGCTGAGTGGCAGGGCGAGTGGCAGGGCGAGTGGCAGGCTGAGTGGCAGGGCGAGTGGCAGGGCGAGTGGCAGGCTGAGTGGCAGGGCGAGTGGCAGGCTGAGTGGCAGGGCGAGTGGCAGGGCGAGTGGCAGGGCGAGTGGCAGGCTGAGTGGCAGGGCGAGTGGCAGGGCGAGTGGCAGGGCGAGCGGCAGGGCGAGTGGCAGGGCGAGTGGCAGGGCGAGTGGCAGGCGGAGTGGCGGGGCGAGTGGCAGGGCGAGTGGCAGGGCGGGGGGCAGGGTGAGTGGCAGGGCGAGCGGCAGGCTGAGTGGCAGGGCGAGCGGCAGGCTGAGTGGCAGGGCGAGTGGCAGGGCGAGCGGCAGGGCGAGTGGCAGGGCGAGCGGCAGGCTGAGTGGCAGGGCGAGCGGCAGGGCGAGTGGCAGGGCGAGCGGCAGGCTGAGTGGCAGGGCGAGCGGCAGGCTGAGTGGCAGGGCGAGTGGCAGGGCGAGGGGCAGGGCGAGTGGCAGGGCGAGTGGCAGGGCGAGTGGCAGGCTGAGTGGCAGGGCGAGTGGCAGGCTGAGTGGCAGGGCGAGTGGCAGGGCGAGTGGCAGGGCGAGTGGCAGGGCGAGTGGCAGGCTGAGTGGCAGGGCGAGTGGCAGGCTGAGTGGCAGGGCGAGTGGCAGGGCGAGTGGCAGGGCGAGTGGCAGGCTGAGTCGCAGGACGAGTCGCAAGACTGTAAAGGTTTTGTGTCTGAACTCCCCAAAAATCCAACATGTTGAAACTACTTTGGTTTTAGAGACGAGATTGAAAAAGTCAACAGATAAAATGAATCTTTTTTAGCAGAATTTAAAACAAAAAGTCCTTGAGAATGAAATTTATTCCATCAACAAACATTTTGCATCTTGAACATTAATAACATTTTTACCAGAAATAAAGATCTAAATGGTCTTTGTGTTGCTTATTTACTTTTGCAGTGACCTTTAACCAGCGCCAACAGACTGACTCAGTGGTGGTGACAGAGCGGATCAACTGGAGGGACCACTGTTTGTTTAAGGGCTGCCTGTCACATGACCTAACATCTAAGGCTTTATATAACCCCACCGTGTTCATGAGATCACCAGGAGAGCGAGCAGGCGTCAGCGATCTCAGCAGAGGGCAAATAAATATCTGTTTATGTAACTTGATGCCCCGGGACATGTAGTTAATGACGTGTGTGGATGAATTTAAAAAGTAACAAGTCAGAAAAAGAATTTTTGGAGAAAACGTTCTCTCTGAGGGATTTTACAGGTTAAACTGTGACACCAGCTTCTGCTTCAGAACAGTCAAGAACCTTCAACACGATTTTCTCCTTACGGCGTCGGACGCCATCCAAATGTTGCACCTTCTGTCATCGTTCCTTCTGCACTTCTGCACAAACTTCCTGTGAGTACAGGTGACATGTCTGATGAGAGCCAGATGTTTGTGACCCAGAGGCTCCACAGCGACCCGGTTCTGAGGACAACCTTAACCTGCCTCTCCACTGGTTCTGCACAATTTACTCCTGTAATACACAAAAACATATAAGTGAATTATTTTACTGTTTCTGATACATTCTACAATTTATTACCTCATTTGTTGGTTTTATTCCTATATTTCTTTTCTTTTTTGTATTTTAATGTAACAATATACACTCACCGGCCACTTTATTAGGTACACCATGCTAGTAACGGGTTGGACCCCCTTTTGCCTTCAGAACTGCCTCAATTCTTCGTGGCATAGATTCAACAAGGTGCTGGAAGCATTCCTCAGAGAGTTTGGTCCATATTGACATGATGGCATCACACAGTTGGCGCAGATTTGTCGGCTGCACATCCATGATGCGAATCTCCCGTTCCACCACATCCCAAAGATGCTCTATTGGATTGAGATCTGGTGACTGTGGAGGCCATTTGAGTACAGTGAACTCATTGTCATGTTCAAGAAACCAGTCCGAGATGATTTCAGCTTTATGACATGGCGCATTATCCTCCTGATAGTAGCCATCAGAAGTTGGGTACATTGTGGTCATAAAGGGATGGACATGGTCAGCAACAATACTCAGGTAGGCTGTGGCGTTGTAACGATGCTCAATTGGTACCAAGGGGCCCAAAGAGTGCCAAGAAAATATTCCCCACACCATTACACCACCACCACCAGCCTGAACCGTTGATACAAGGCAGGATGGATCCATGCTTTCATGTTGTTGACGCCAAATTCTGACCCTACCATCCGAATGTCGCAGCAGAAATCGAGACTCATCAGACCAGGCAACGTTTTTCCAATCTTCTATTGTCCAATTTCGATGAGCTTGTGCAAATTGTAGCCTCAGTTTCCTGTTCTTAGCTGAAAGGAGTGGCACCCGGCGTGGTCTTCTGCTGCTGTAGCCCATCTGCCTCAAAGTTCGACGTACTGTGCATTCAGAGATGCTCTTCTGCCTACCTTGGGCGTAACGAGTGGTTATTTGAGTCACTGTTGCCTTTCTATCAGCTCGAACCAGTCTGGCCATTCTCCTCTGACCTCTGGCATCAACAAGGCATTTCCGCCCACAGAACTGCCGCTCACTGGATATTTTTTCTTTTTCGGACCATTCTCTGTAAACCCTAGAGATGGTTGTGCGTGAAAATCCCAGTAGATCAGCAGTTTCTGAAATACTCAGACCAGCCATTCTGGCACCAACAACCATGCCACGTTCAAAGTCACTCAAATCACCTTTCTTCCCCATACTGATGCTCGGTTTGAACTGCAGGAGATTGTCTTGACCATGTGTACATGCCTAAATGCACTGAGTTGCCGCCATGTGATTGGCTGATTAAAAATTAAGTGTTAACGAGCAGTTGGACAGGTGTACCTAATAAAGTGGCCGGTGAGTGTAAAAGTAAATAAATTAATAAAATAGAAATAGTGAAACAGGATGAATGCAGAGACGTTCTGTGTTTTAGTTTGTTTTTGTTGAATAAATAAAATGTGGAAGGTCACATGTTGTTGATTAGAGGTTGTTTTTACCTTTAAGCCTCAACAGGATCAGATATTATGTTGTTATGAGCTGATACAGAGTGTGAATGACTGGATCATGAGTAACGGATGCTGCAGACATTTTAGGTAATGTCTCCCTCAGCATGGCTACAAAAGATGCCAGAACTGTATCTGTTTGTCTTTAGTCTCTTGTTCAGTTTCCTCTGATTCTATTTTGGTCTCCCTCTCAGTCCAACATGTCAACCTGCGCAGGAGGGGGACTGGAGATCCAGCCTTTCACCGCGGGGAGGGAAACGAGGGGTTGGCTCGTCTAGTCAGAACCCCATAGAGACGTTAGCCCCACAGGTACATGCTCATGAAGACAGAGGAATCAATATTCCTGTCATCCTCCCCATGGCGACACACACACACACTTTATCTGTTCTGTTAGAGTCATTCAGTCACTCCCTCCAGAGCTACAAGCTCATTTATGCTGTTAATGATAATAAATGCATCATGTTCAGGTTCGGTCATACTTTGTTACTGTAGTTATTATTATTGATGTTGTTTCTGTCTTAAATGAACTGAATGTTGTTTGTTACTTATTGACTCTTGTAGTTCCCTGAATGCCCTTCATGAACACACCAGTTTTTTGTTTTTATTGGTTTCCCTTGTTTGATTTTTCTTTTGTTGTTCCAGTTGTTGAGCCAGATTTCTGAAACAATCAGCTGACATTTTAACGTTGAGCCTAAAGTGATAAAAACTGAATCTGCAGGACAAAAATTGAGCAGAAAACATCTCTTCATTGAGAAATGTTGGTGAATCATTTCACTAACATGGAGTTTGTAGATAAAGAATCATCACTTTGCTGCAGCAGCTGGAAACATCTGAACCTTCCAGACCGAGAACCAACCTGAACACAAATACAAGAATCTTGATTCAAATCTGAGCAGATGAAAGAAAACAACATAAAAATATCAAACTGTTCTTCTGTGATTTCATCCTGAAACCGTTGTGTCTTTGTTAGAACAGTTTGTTCTCACAGGAACAGAAGAGAACACTGTTACTGATCCTCATTATGCAACATGTGAGTCGGGGGTCTCCTGTGACTTAGTTACAGGTGAAAATATGTCACAGAAGATGGGGATGAGAGGAAGCGCAGCACATTAAGTAACAGGGACAAAAGGTCTGAATGGATAATAGATGAATGCAGATTAAAAGTCATACAGAGTAACGTCAAACAGAAGGAGGAAATGAAGCAGGAAAATGGAATGAGAGGCAAACTGATGCCACAGGCTCTCCTCTCTGCACTGCACGCTGTGAGCTGCCAAAATCTCACTGATTAACTGGGAAATCTGGATTCCAACATCCCAACTGCTGAAAAACAGCTTCCTGTAAAAAATATATCCCGAATGAATCTTCCCAAACACACAGTCGTGTTTTCTTATCCAGAGATCATCCTATTGAGAGTGTTAATCTAATCAAATCATCTCAGTAGATTCCATCAGACACATTTTGATTTGACCTTTAAACCCTGATAACTGATCTGAGAGCTTCGTCCAGCATTCGTTTGTTTCAGAGGAAACTGATCAGGACATTGATAGTTTCTGGGTGTCTATAAAACCTTTGAGTTGATGCTAATGTGACATTTTGATCTGATCCACCACACACACGCACGCACGCACGCACTCACGCACGCACGCACGCACGCACACACACACACACGCACGCACACACACACACACACACACACACACACACACACACACACACACACAGCTTTCAAATTCTTTGTCTTTTGATTCACTTCTTGTTTTGAAAGAATAAAATAAAATAAAATAAAATAAAATAAAATAAAATAAAATAAAATAAAATAAAATAAAATAAAATAAAATAAAATAAAATAAAATAAAATAAAATAAAATAGAATACAAATAAATTTCCACTGAAAACCCAAATTTCCCCTATATAATATATAATACTATATCTAAAAGTGTGAGCTGGTATATAGTTCACCAGCTCCTTGCAGACAGAGTTTACTGGGTGATTTCTTGAATGAATGTGTGAATATGTGGGTAGAGTTAGTTGATGCTGATGCATGCAGGGTTCCTGAGCTGAGAGACATTCTGCAGAACAGCAGCAGCCGAGGGCAAGTCCAGGGGCTGAAGGAGGCCAGACAGGAAGGCTGAACCAGCCGCGAGCACGAGACGAGAAGAAGTTCAGGCAGAAAGACTGCTGCAAAGACAGAACGGGGTTAGTTCAGAGGCAGGCTGTTAACAGAAGGCTGCAAGGCACGGCTTGTAAATAAATAGCTGGAAGGAGCTGACAGAGTTTATAATTAGACTGTGAAACATCTGGAAATTTTAAAATTTCATACCAAAACTAAGAATCTCAAAACACCACAAGAAGTTTCATTTTCTTTATGTAACTTGGTCGACTTTTATTCAACCCTCTGAAAACACTTAAACAGCAACAGAAACAATGCAAATAAGTGGAACAAACAGGATTTTGATGGACGGACCGATGGACGTATGTTTTGGGTTTTTTCTGCTATAATCAACAACACAGAACGTGTGTAAAACTGATAATAGTACAAACAAATAAATGATCACAAACGTGCCATAAAAATGAATAATTAATCATCAAAACGACATCATGGTCTCGTCTTGTTGAAGTTTTAAAGCAGGAGATTCAGCTCTTCAGAGTTTTCCACCATCTGACACACAGTAACGCTGCAGGTTTATCATAAACATGGTGCAGAGTCATACAGAAGCAAAACGCCTGGCGTGTGATGCATGAAGAAGACAAAGCTCACTCCCCTGAGGGTTTTCTCTGTTATTGACCTCCACATCAGACTGGAAGTTTCCCAGATGGAAAAACTGAGTCCAATTTGAAAGAAACTCAGAGGACAGATGACTCTCTGGCTCCCATTCTAAGGAAAATCCAACTACATAGAAAACTTTGGACAGAAAAAGAAAACATAATAATCAGGGTGCAGCAGAAGCAGTGATGTAAAAGAGTTTGTTCTGTAGCTGATGGACAGATTTTATTATCTCCACCAACAGGAAGCTGGTGATCCTCCTGGAGGTTCAACACTAACAGCAGTGTGTGAATGTTCATTTAAATTACACACCTTTACACCTGTTTGATAAAATAACTGAAGCACTTCTTATTGTTGACACTTCTTGTTGGATATTTTTATCACAGCTCGGTGTTGCTTTTCCTTTAGTTCATGAAAAGTAAAGAGCTGACAGCTGTAGATAACATTGTTAGTGACGTGTTACAGTTTGTAAGAAGGTCTTTTCCAAGTTTGAAACACAGAAAAGTAACTTAGCAACATGAGAACGTGACGTTTAAAATAAGATCAACATATTCATGGCTGTTGAAATAAACTCCATCAAATACATTGAATTTAAGGACTGAGTGTCAGCGAGCCTCCTTTCATCTCTGGAGTCATTTTGGTGTCAAAATAAAAGAAAAAGGAAGGGCAGGGGCCACAAATCAGCTGAAAACACAAGACTGGCAGGTCTTTGAACCTGTAAAAAGGATTTGAGTATATGCAACACAGCTGATGTGTTTCTTCACAAACAAGGTTTAATTAAGTCGACTTCAGTTGTTTGTGGAGAACGTTGAAAATATGAACCTACTTTTAAACTTTTCAATGTGAGTGAAGTAACTAAGACAGAGAGAAACATTGTGTCCATGACTCTGATCATGATGAAATTATTTACTTAATAAATCAAGTACATTCAACCCTTCAAAACAAAACACAGTTATTTTTCATTTACATACTGTTGTTCAATGATATTAGAAATAAAAACTGATTAATGTTAAAAGTGAAAGTCTCATTTGATCACATTTCTTTGAC
The DNA here is from genome assembly GCA_006937955.1 of Pachypanchax playfairii. Taxonomy (NCBI): domain Eukaryota; kingdom Metazoa; phylum Chordata; class Actinopteri; order Cyprinodontiformes; family Aplocheilidae; genus Pachypanchax; species Pachypanchax playfairii. The sequence continues at coordinate 660,125 of SSNP01000191.1, forward strand.
ATGACACACTAACTCTGCAGTAACTGACCAATAATCAACATCATGTCAATTAAATATTGGTTGACAAACAATAAATAACTGAAACAGTCGAATCAGCTGTTTTATTCTGGTCACGTGGGACTGAAATCCACAATAAAAACAAGTAAATTCAACAGATTTTTTTCAGTGTGTCCGCACCATGACAGCTTTATTAAACCATTTATTAATAATCCAACCTGCAGCCTTGTTTCTCAAACATGCAAATAAAAGTCCAAGAAGATGTGAGTTTTCGTTTTGGACTTGAGGTGGCGCGTGAGAGGAAGGTGATTACTGATGAGGTGCAGCTGTTTGACGCATCTGCGTTTAAAACGAGACATCAAAAGATCGGAGCAAACATAGAAGGAACATATAGAAGAACCTGGGGTTTGATCCTCCCCCTCCCTCCAATCTGTTAATAAAATACGTATATTTGAAACATTTTCCTCTCCACGTTGCACGTCAGAACTTTTTTTTCTGAGTTTCAGAGCCGGTTCCCGGTGTGGTCGGTGTGAGACTTTGGGGGGGGGGGTATGACTTGGAGCTTTTACTCTGAAGGTTGACTCATCCTGTGAAGCCGCAGCTGCTGGCTTGACGCATCTTCATCTCTGTCCTCCTCTCCCGGCTGCTGTCACGTCGCGCGGAACCGACACATCTTTAAACCCGGAGCCGCCGACAGCAGGGATGAAAACCAAAGACTCAGACGCATAAAAACACTCATCAAAACTGAAAGTAGTTTTTTTTCATGGAAGACAGAGAGAGAGGAGACAAACTCGAAGAGAAGATTCCATTTCCACTGTGCGTGAGGAGGCGCGTATTAGTCAGTGTGGACCTCCGACTCTGACATGTGAAGGAGGATTTGGGAATGTGGAGGAGCAGGTAAAAGGTAAGACCTCTCCGCGCGCTTCGTCGCTTCACACTTGAGTGTTTTGGGTTTTAGTTGAGTTTATTGAGATGCGGGTTTCAGTCTGCTGTCAGGAGGACCGGAGATCCTTCATCTCATTAACTGCTTGTTAACTCGAAGGAAAACGGGGATTGACACTTGGTTTCATCAGCAGACTCTAGGCGTAGTCCTGGTTTGGAAAGGAGTTGTCAGGATTTGGATAAATAACAGGTCTGATGAGGTCTCCATGATGTCTGTGGTGCTGATGGAGATAAAAGCTCTGCCTCTGTTTGGAGATGATGTAGGTGTAGAAGGAAGAAAAAAAGCTGCATTCTGTGGTTTGGCTTTAAAAAGACCCCAACTGGCCCCGGAGGACCGGCTGATGGTGCCTGTATGTTTTCTGACTTTGCATGAGGATGACATGTCCACCTCTTCACACACATGAAGTTCTACAGCAGGTGGTGACCCATGCAGTGTGTGAAGCTGGTGGCTGGAGCTCTGCTGTGGGTCAACGTGGCCCTGCAGAGGAGGAACACAGTGCTCCCCACCACCACACACACCCTCCACCCTGGGATCTCTAAAAGCCTGCAGGGGGGAGGTATAGTGTAGATGTATCCTTTCATGTGGATGAGTGCCAGCACAAAAACAACTTTACACACTTTTATCCTGACCTTAAGTATGAGAAACAGGACTGAATTATAAATGAGTTCCACCCCAGCTCAGGGACTCTCCAGCTCCAGCCTCCTCTGCCTCCCACTTCCGTGGGCATTAATTGAGGATTGCATGGCCACGGTAATTGTGTGCAAATTTAATCTGGCCCTTCTTATCTTCATAATTGGGATCAAAGTTCAAGAGAAATAGCCAGAAATCCATTTATGATCCAGAGCTACAGCGTTTTGGGAACAAGGATCTGGTGAGCTCACCGAGTTCATTCTTTCACAGCATTTATCTGGAGTATAAGAGTATTGAACGTTGACCTGTGACGATTGGACGGAGGTTTTGGGAGGACTCGGTCGTGCCTCTGGGTTTTGGGTCAGTGCTGTCCTTCACTGTCTCTAAGCAAGAGGGAAGCTAATGGAGGGAAGAGGGAGGATACTGGCGTTGAGATCGAGAGACAGAGTGAGCGTGCGTCTGCTGGAGTGTGTGTGTGTGTGTGTGTGGCATTACCATAGCAACCTGTAAGGGGTGTGTTTGGTCCCTGGAGATGCTGAGGAATGCAGGGAGAGAGGGGGAGAGATGAGAAGCGAGGAAAAAAGTATCCCTCATTAAGAGTGTGTGGGGGAGCGATGGTGGGGGGGTAATAGAATTGGGGAAAGGTGGGATTGCCAGGGTCCCTCCCTCCCTCCTCTCCTTCACCTCCCACCCGTTGTGCGTTTTCTCCCACCGTGCCAGGTTTCCTGTTTGTGGTCGGGTGCTGATAGATTAGATCAGCTTTACAATCGTAACCAGCGCTTCCAACAGAGCTGCTCCTTCCTTTGTTTCACTCAGTTGGAAGATATCTTCAACCCCCACCCCCCCACCCACTCCCCCCAACCCCAACTTTGTGTTACCTTTTATTTCTGTTTCCTTGCCTTTTGTGATCATCAATTCATGTAACAGCCGTGACCAGAATCTTGACCCTAACAGCCTAGTATCACATATAAAATCCAACATTTGTGTGTATTATTCACCTAGAAACGTCTGTGTTACCATGCCGCCCGCCCGTGTAGCTGCACACGAGCCAGCTGGTTGCATCTCTGCACTTCTCTCAGATGGTGCCAGTGATCAGGGTTGAATGTACCGAATGTTAAGCTCTGGTTTACTTCTGTTGGTTTCATTTATTGGGTAGATTAGATTGTAAATCCATTTTACTCCAAAAAAAAAAAAAAAAATCAACACTGAAGCTCATGAACTGATTAAACTCAGAATATCATCAGAAATGTTGCAGCAACAAGTGAAACGAACTTCTATTTTTGGACGGCAGCAGTGAGTGAAAGGAGAGTTTATATGGATTAAACACAGTTTCATTTTGGCAAAATGTTGAGAAAATAAAAGTTGTCAAATGCAACAAAGTTCCTGACGTTTGCAGTCGACTTCATGCAGCTCGTGTGAACTGGGCGTGCCACTCACTGCATGACATTTAACCCACAGTTCCTTCTAAAAGCACAACAATGTTATTCACCTTCTTCCGTGTATTTTTGGGAAGATGAATGCAGTTGTGCAACTTTATCATTTTATTTTCGGTTGAAAACAAGCAGTTAATAAACGTTCATGTCCTGTTGGAAGACGAATCCGTCCCTTTAAGGTAAAACAAAGTCATTTCTTTGTTGTTTTTGCACATTAAATACAAAAAAGAAGCACTTTGAAGAGTGTTTTGACTGTAAGAGCTTTAATGTTTTTTATACGGCGTCCCATTACGTTCACAAAGTGAAAAGCAATTATCTCTCTTACTGAATTAGGAAGCAGAAAACTGGAAGCTCTGAGTGATGCTCATTTGTTTGTTTTTATGTCTCCCTGTTTGAGAGTCGGAGTCATTAGGATTTTGTGATCTCTTTCCGCCCACCACGTTCTTGTAAATTCAATATCTCTTGAAAGAAGATAGAAAGTGGAAATGATGACATTTGATATTCAAAAGGTCAAACATCACGATGCCCTGCAGGAACACCTCTTCTGACCACAGTTCAAACACACAAGAGGAGATTATGACCGTATTTTATATTTCTCTAGATACTGAATTGGGGTCAAATATATACTTGCTACCTGTTAGTAATCTTGGTGGAAGTCTTCACCTCATATGAGTTTGGACAAAAACGGATTTAAACTGCAGCTTGAGTGGATTTTTTTCTCTCTGACAACCTGTTGTGTTTATATTTACTCTAATTTAATAATCAAAGGTCATAATAACAATTTACATTCCATGTAACGTTGATCTGTTTAAATCTGTTGTGAAAATATGAATTCATAGAAACATGAATGTGACTCACACTGATACTTAAAAACTGTTTAATTTAACACACTGTCCACTGACACATAATCAACCTTTATGATTCTAATAAAACAGCAGCTGGCTGCTTTATTTATGCAAAGACTTGGCAAATCCACACAATGAAATTTTAATTATCAAATAATTATCATGAAATTCGTTTTTTGCAGCATGAATAATGAATAAAACGCTGCTCAGATGACACAGCACATTGTTGTTGGAGCCTCCAATCAACACACAAATACACCTTTTATTGCAGAGCCTTAATTCAACCTAATCTTGTTATCTGTGTAGCAATAATTAAATTTCATGCTTTTATAATAACGTGCAAGTTTTCAGTGTCTGTAGAGGAATTTACAACAACCCTGCAGGAATATAGACAACACCTGCTTTAAATACCTGAAATATGTCTGAATCAAAGAAGCATTTCTTTGTGATGTTTAAACATTAGAAAGAATAAAGTCTAATTTAGCTTTAATTTGGTTCATCTAGCTGTGAGAGTTGTGACTGTCCTTGCGTCTCTGTCCCTGGTCTGAATATGGACGTGTCCACAGTAACAGGACAGTGAAGCTCAGCCCAGATGCAGCCCAGCAACACATTAGTGATGCAGTGAGCTTCGGAGCGCTCGGCTGTTATTGGAGACAAATTTTTAGCTTGACAGTGAAGACAGGGCTAGTCTACGGGGCCCTTTGCTGAAGTGTGATTAGAATTGCAGATGCTAGTTTCTGTAGGCGTCAGTTTTAACAAACTGAAGAATTCCCCGTCTCCAGTGCATGATTAAAATGTAACACTGATGCGTGGGAAATTCACAAGAGCAGAATTCTGCTTCAACACAGAAAGACCAGTTTTTTCTCAGGTGTATGTTGCGCCTCCTCTCACACAAACTCTCAGGCTCTTTCTCTTGCACATAAAGACACACAAGAGCTCGAGTCTCATGAGACATTCGGTGCTGGAGCCAAAATCGCTTCAAAGCTGCGGACAGATACCGTTTTCTGCAGGATTTTATTATCAAAAATGAACACGTGAATGTTCAGGAGGCTGTAAATGAGACACAGCTGACTTTCCTGAAGACACAAAGACGAAATGAAAATGTAACACGAGCAAGGATCAAATGAAGCATTTCAAATTATACTATAATACAGATTGATGTCATGGTTAGAACTCCTTTATCCTACAACAGTAATCATCACATTTCACACGTTACAACTTCATCATGATTTAAATTAGACCCATTCAGCTCGCAGCCCTCCCACAGACCCCGAGTGAAGTATTGATCAGTTTAAAACTACATATGATCAATCAAACAGCTTCATGTCACTTACTGTATTCAACAGTAAGAAGCTGAATCTTTCAGAACGCCTGTAGAATCAGAGCCATTTATCAACAAATCAATATATTGTATTAGTGTCAACTTACTGTGTGTGTAGACACACACACACACCCACATTGCTTACATTGTGGGGTCCCACTCCTGACAGAATCCTTTCTCTGTCCCAGACTTCACAACAGCTGAACTGAAACACCAATTTATCCAAAATCCATCAAACCCTCAAATCGACAATTTCAGTTTGTTAAAATTTACATTTTTAAAGAACTAGTTTAAATTTCAGTTCAGCTAAATGACACTGAAATATTTCATGACTTGAGCTGACAGTCCTAAAATAAAACAGTTAACTTTAGGAGTTCTTTGAAAAGGTGTTATATCACTAGATGACAGGCGCTAATTATCATGTTTTATAAAGACATCACACTACAGCTAAATCCTGCTAGCCTGTTACATTTATTTGTTTCTGTTCTAATCTGTGTCATAAATTCTAAGTAAAACAGTTTTTGTTTCCATATTTAACAGTTTCTGTTGTCAGAGGCTAAAACAAGTCTGTAATTGTTACTAAAAAAGTTTCTTTTAGGATTCTGTTTTTAATCCAGGACATTTTCACAGACTGCAAAGCTAAACCGAATCCCACTGACAGTAAAAATCTCTGGATATAATGTTACTGTGAAGTTTATTTATTATAAACTTAGTTGATTATCCTGAACCATCATCAACAAATGAAAACAGTTAATGCTGAATTTAAATCTTGTTAAAAAGACGGTTTTACTCGCTTGTTAACAAACCTTTATTTATCTTTTCCTGCCAAACTGCCATAAAACCTTAAACCCTGTTATCATGGTATTTTTACCATATGTGAAGTCGAATTTTAACATCCTCGTCTAATTTTTGTGAGATCTAGTGGAAAGAGTTTCAGGTTGCTGTGACAACAGACAAAAATATCTTTGGAGTGGTAAAGTCAAAATGGTTTTGAGTGTCTGTCACTCAAACTGCTGTATACAAGTGTGCTCATCTTTCAGCAAGGTTAAGAGCACATAATGGCACACATCCCACTCATTGAGAGAAGAAACATAGCAACAGGCATGTCTCTGGAGGTTGCAGTCCTGCAGAGACGGCGGTGAGATGGGGACAGAGACTTGCAGGACAATAGAGATCTGAGGTCTGAGTGGGTTACCTTGAGCAGAAGAAGGTTTACATCAAAACTCTCTATTGAATTTATTTCTTTATTATACAATAATAGTTTTGCTGATATATGATTAAAATCCACATTAAATAATGAAGAGATTTTCATCACAGTGACCTGGAACCAGGTAATTACTGATCACTAACAGGAAGTGTTAGCATGTAGCTTGTTTCCAGTTGGTACGGGACAGAAATCCAACAACACTGTAGTAAAAATACTTCCTTATAATTATTTGCTTTTCTGGTTCTACTGCCAAACAAGTATGAACATGATTTCCTTTTTAAAGGTGCCCTGTCATACAAATGTCATGAATTTGTGGTATTTCTGAAGTATTAACATGTAATCTGAAATATTTTATATCTAAAAAAACATTAGTAAAAAATAATTTCTAGCCATTCCTTATTATATATATATATATATATATATATATATATACACATAAATTAATTTTAAAAAGCATTTTATGTTGTTGTGGCCAGTAAATATGGGAGAAAATTTAGAATTCTTTGTGTTCTACAACCCCAATTCCAAAAAAAGTTGTTTATTTATGTTTATATATGTTTATATTAGTCATCTATTTCCTAGTAATGTTATTGGGAATAAAATTAAATTATGATTTTTTTTAGCTCTCATGAACCCATATTTATACCAAATAAAACATAAACAACATTTTAGTTGCTGAAACTGAGAAATTTTATAATTTCATAAAGAATATTAACTTTAATGCATAAAATTAGTTTATTTGCAAATCACTGTTTTCTGTTTTGATGCAGCATCCAGACTTTTTGGAATTGGGGTTGTATTTCTATTTTTGTTGAAGTAAACATTTTCAGTATTTTAAGATCTGCATACAGTACATAATGCAAACATATTCTCCAGCATTAAGACGAAGGGAAATTAAGTGTTGTTGTAGTTCAGTTCTTTTTCAGGGAGCCGTTATAGAAGGTTCTAGTAGTGGACAGGAAGGATCTCCTGTAGAGGGTTCTAGGTGTGGACAGGAAGGATCTCCTGTAGAGGGTTCTAGGTGTGGACAGGAAGGATCTCCTGTAGAGGGTTCTAGCTGTAGACAGGAAGGTTCTCCTGTAGCGGTCTGTGCTGCAGCGGATTATGAAGAATCTTCTGACTGAAGACACTCTGTTGTTGAGTTACTGTGTTCTGAAGAGGATGATGAGGGTTTTCCATCATGTTCTTCATCCTCCTTTGGACAATCAACTCAAGAGACTCCAGTTCAGTCTCCAGGACAAAACCAGTCCTCCTTATCCATCTGTTCAACCTCTTCATGTCACCTGCTCTGATGCTCCGCCCCCAACAGGTGACTGCAGGTGTGATCAGCTGACAAACTCCTTTTCTTTTGCTGCTCCTCTTCAAATCTCTGTCTGCTTGTATAGTTTGAAAGACAGACAGAGACACACTGGAGTCCGGGATATGTTCCTTTAGCCATGTCTCAGTAAAACACATGATGCTCTATTCCTGATACTCTGGCTGGGTCTTCAGCAGAGCTTCAAGTTCATTCATTTTGTTAGTAAAGAGATCTCACATTCATCAATATGACTGATGGAAGTGAAGGTTTAAACTTCCTCTTTCTCTCTCTTCACTTTTCTCCTGCTCTGCATCCACGTCTTCTTCTTTTTAGCTCATCAGGGATCCAGAGTTACAATTTGAGGATTATTTCAGCCTTAGAAATGTCAGTTAGCTGCTCTTTCTTGTAAACAAGTCTCCTGTTGCCATGGTTACGCATCATAACAAGTGACAAATCTAGCAAAAAACTCAATCAACAAAGCATCCAAATCAGAAGAAAAGTATTTAGAAATATTTCCAGAAGAAAAACTAGCAAGAAATACTCAAAAAGAACAAAAAAAAATGCTAGCAAGTGCTAGCAAAGTCAGAGAGCTACTCCAACAAGCTGCCACCAGTTATAGCGCTATTCTGGAATAAAACCTTGAAAAAACCCTGAAAAAACCTTTATTAACTTTATATGATGTGATTTAATGCCAGAACTTTGCAAAGCAGATTAAATAAACTCAGACACATAACAGAACTAACACAACTGCAAGGTAAAAATCTATAACAATTTTTTAAGAAATGACTAGAGACAAATCTGGTGTCTTTATCAGATGTTATGTGAGACTGTTGGAGACTCTGACGTGAAAGCAGGTGTTCTTAATGAGCAGGTGATCACAGCATTCATACAACAAGGAACAACATAGAACCTGTTGACAGATTGTATTCTACCTTCTGTCAGGGTCAGAAAAATACCTTGTTGGGAATTTAGGAGCTGCTTTTATTACACCGTAACCGTCGTAACTGAAGGAGATTGATTAAAATGGTTTTTGTGGTTTTGCTGCAGACAGACAGACGAGGCTGGGAATTAAATGTGACATAAGCCAAGAGCCAGATTTGATCTGAGAGTTTCACCTGCTGGCCCACCCGCCCTCACCCTCATCTCGTTCCAACCTGGTATTTATTTCAACAGTGAGGTCTGTAACCCCGCATCTCCACGAGTTCTGCCTGCATCTGGCCTATATTCTATCATTAGCTCCTCCGACCTCTATCCTGCTGCCTCCTTCCATCTCTGCAAATTTACTTTGGTCACATATACAGTGAGACTGATATGAAGGCATTCAAGCAAAATAGATCACCTGCAGGGGGTAGAGGGGTGATTCAAGAGCAAAAAGAGATTAAACTAAACAAGGTTTTGCTGAATTAGATGATAAAACTGAAATGATGCCAAAAGTCAGCAGGGAGGTGTTTTCTAATGTTTCATTATATAGCTGTGAATAACAGTTGAGTAAAAAGAAGCTGTCACAGACCAGACCAGATCCAAATCACAGGTTCTGACTTTAATCTGTAAGGAAGAGAACAAGATACATCCCCAAATTTGGAACTTTCTAAACTTGGATGTTCGGCAAGCACAGATGTGGAATAATTCACGTTTGTTTGCAACAGCTACACAGATAAATAAATAACAAATAACTGAGAGAAAAGCACGTTAACACAGAAGTTGTTGCCATGCAACACAAAGTTTTATAGATCCAATAAGATAAAACCCTGCTACAGATACAGTCAGGCTTCTTGGCCCAGCCGAGGTGATTGACGAACACAAATAAAACATATTTCCTGACACCGTATGCACGGTAATAAAAACAAGTGCTGATTGCCTGTCATCTACGATCGAGCGAACGCGGCTGCCTGCTGTAGCACATTTCAGAGCAAATATTGTTTCATTCTGAGATGGTCAATATTGTTTTATTCAGCTCTGTAACAGGATGCAGGAGCTCTCTGAAATCAACACAATGCAGATGGAAACGGCGCTGCCACTGATCACCTGCTGCTCTGGAACGCCGCTGGCTCTGAGAGGTGCAGTCCTGATGCACTTTTCATCATTATAAAGCACTTCAATGAACATTAAATTTGCAGAGTAATACGGGACCCGTTTGCTTTCCAGTTGTGGAGCCCTCGGGCTCTCAGCTGTCCTGTTGGGTGGACGCCAACACTCTGGTTGATCCGCTGTCTGAAAGCACACTCCTTGCCACGGGGGACGTTCGACTGGTTGACGGCCAAAGCTGCAGCTTCAGTGGCTTTATGGGATGACAACATCAGCACCGCATGCTCTGTAAGAGCTGTGTCCTTGTGTTGGAAACAAAGCTGATGTGAAGCGCCAACACTGAGTGAAAACTGTATTTTACCACCTGTAACCTGTAATTATCTTGTTTTCATTCAATTCAGAAATAATTCAGTGACCCAAGAGGTAATTTAGTTCCTCTAATAACTGGGTGCATTGTGACCGAGTGCACAGGACAGCTGTTCCTACCGCTTCATGCGGCTTATAATACTCACTAAATAGTTTGTTCATGGAGAAATGAGGAAGGGATTTTGGTTCTTGAGTTGCAGAAAAACTGAGTGTTACTGATGTAGATTTTGTTCCTGAGTACGTCAAAGGTTCCACACGCAGCCACAGATGACTATTCATCAATAATTGTCACTTTATCTGACTGAGCAGAAACGATATTTACAGCTTACGACAGGCAGAGTGGAGGATGACAAAAGAGTTGTGGAAGTAATTTCATTTAAATTCCATTCAGCTCCGTTTGTATGATGTAGCATCAGAAATCTCAGCTGCAGAAAATCAACAAGGAAAATCTGAAACTGCAGCCAGGTGACAACGTGGGAGTGTTTCCTGTTTGAATGACATCAGAAGGGATGCAGATGTGAACCTGCTGTGATTTCCCACTGCTCGTGCACAACCAGAAGAACTCCAAACATCATTCCAACCAGGTCAAGATCTGTCAAGTTCTCATAAAGCAGAGAAGAAAGCTCTTTTTACAAAGTTCCAAACTTTCAATAACCACATGTATTCAAACCAAAACAAATGGCAATTCTTGTGAAAATATCAGAAAATTACTTCTGTAATCAACCAGTTCAACCAATCTGTGACAGGAATAAATAATCTGTTCATGTCATGCACACAGATTTAAACTGGATGGATTTACACATTCTGCAGCTTTACTGCAAGCTCTGCACATTTTAAATAATCTCTTGTTTATATATCTTGGCAAAATAAACACGAGTCCTGTAATGCTTTAAGATTCTTGCAATCCACCAAGCAAACACACGAATCAAAACATTTCAGTGTGTAATTTTGGAAGCGGAGAGAGAGTTTAGTGAAAGCCGTTTCTGCAGAACAAATATTTCAACCGAATGTCACACTATGAGGTGTAAAAGCAAACCCCAGCAGCTGTTGGGACGTTCCATCAAAAATCCTCCAAATTGTGTTGCCGTTTCCTCTCCTGTAACGTGTAAGAACACTCCTCGCGTTTGTCAACTGTTTTGGAGATTAATTATCATCTCAGAGTTGGAAATAGATTCACTGCAGAAGAGAGAAGTTTCACTTCTTTCACACTCCGTTAGTGTGAGATAAGACCATGAAAGTTTGTTACATTTCTATACAGTTAAAAATGAACCCGACTCTTCTGTTAAATCAGGTTTGGACCGATTTAATGAATGAACCACATTATGTAGAATCAGGTTTTAAAAAGACCTTTTAGATTCAGTTTTATAAACGTTTTCATGTTGTTGTTTAAAGATTGTATTTATTTATTTAAAGGCCAAGTATGTTACATACACAAGGGTGATTACTGCATTCAACTCATCCCTGAGGAGCATGGGGGCGCTATCTATACGGCGCCCAGGGGACAGTTTCATAGTTCAACACAGTCTATTGGTACCGGGACGACCTCCTACAGCCGCCCAGGAATGAACTTTACATGAACTTTGTCATATTTTTGGTTTACAAACCTAAATGTTTACAGTGTGGGACAGATCTGGTCTCTGTCCATCTGTCCGTCCATCCCATGATGTCATAGTGCCCATTAAAACCTAGTGGTGTCCCTTTGCACCACATGCTACAACACATGATGACAACTCGTTGACAAGGCGTCAGTTTGTGCCACCAAACAGTCTGATTAGCTGCATGTTTGTGTTCTTGGTGTTCACGCTGAGGTTACTGCAGGTCACCTCAGCTCAGGTTTGTCTAAGTCGTGCTGCCAGTTAAAGAACCCGTCCTGCAGTGAATCGTGTCCCTCACTGACTGTCCTGCTAATGCAGGACTCTTGTTTGCAGCGCTGCTCATTAATCTCTGTGGACGTCTCCTGACAGCTCTGACATCTGCGCCACCACTTTGTGTGGCGGACCTTGACCAGTCTCGAGGATTCCCGGAAGAAAGTATGTCACAAATACGTGAACTGTGGCTTCATCAGGCAGGTCGTCTCCACCTGCACGCTACATGGCCACTAATGAAGCCTGCAAACGTGAGAAAATACAAAACAGATGTTAATCCAGTTATTCAGAAATCAGAAAGGAAATGTTGCTGCAGCAGGTTTAATCTTTCCTAACTCTTTATCCTTGTCTCCTTGGTCTGTTTCCTTCCTTCCTGTCCTCTTTTATTAACTAATCAGGTCTGCATGGAGGGCAGTTCAGTCCTGGAAACTTTCAAATGGAAAAATTGAGTTTATAAGAGCGCTCCTGGTTTGTGTCCTTTTTAATTAAATTGAATGTTAAAAACGGAAGTTTATTAGAAAACTGAAATAGGTTTATACAGAAGTAAAAATGCAGCTGTGTCTGTGAGCAGATGTTCTTTTTCAGTTGAATTTTAGATAATAACTGTGTCCAGTAACCTGGAGCAGTTTATTTATTTAGTGGAACACAGTACGCAGGTTTTTCTACCATCATGTTTTAAACTGTCCAGTATCTTTTCTCCTGTAACTGGCTGCAGGATTTATTTTATACAGAAAGTTTGCGAGAACATTTTCCTCATTAAGATTCTTTTCTGTTACTTCCTTCATATTTTCCTTGACTATGACTTTTCACAAGTATCTCATTTATTTGTTATTGAGCTTATATTCTGTGACGGTGTTCTAATGTCTGTGTCATCCTCTTTACTGCCTCGTCCCACTTTTATTTCCGACTGTAAGTATAAGTTCATTTCCCAGAACGTCTCTCAGGGACCGAACAGATCATAAAAGCCTTCAGCTGTATCTATATCTGTAAATCACAGGAAGATCATTTGCTTGTTTAGAAAGTTTGCACCGTTTCATCTTAATATACTTCTTACTTCACTGCATTCCTCATGAGGACTTTCATTTCATTTCAGAACAGTCACACTGGACATTAATTGTGCACGGCTGCTGCAAACTCAGCATGTAAAACATGATCCGTTGAGTAACAAAAGGTTAAAGACAATTAAATCGTAATTTGCTGCTGATTGGTCTCTAGAAAATGAAGAATTCTGCAGAGTACTCGACTAAAAGGTTTAAATGTTTCCTGCTACTTATGGTTGTTAATGATCTATAAAGTGGGTGAAACCAGCAGGATGTGTTTTGCCTTCCAAAATGTTGTAAGAGACACTTGCCTCCTGGATGTGTCTCCCAGCTTGCTGTCATTTGGAAGTTACTGTGCATCAACTCTTAAAAATAATTGATGTTCATTTGAAGAGAACAGCTTCCTCTGATAAATACACTGGAATTCATGTGGTGTTGGTGAAATAAGTCATCACATCGGTGGGAGTGGGGTGAAACAGGATGACACCAGTTCACAACATCCTCAGCTTTAGATTCCAACAACCTTTTAACACTTTAATTATTGTTTCTGTCAGTTTTAGGACGTTAAACTGGAAAATCTTTATATTCACCAAATCAAAGTAAATAAATCCAGTTAGTGTGAAACACTTATAAGAGTAGGATTGTGCTTCAGTGAGTTTATTATTTATCTATTTGTTAAATCTTATTGAATCTCACCTGCATTGTGTATGATTTAAAGCGTCAAGTATAAACTCTACACGCCGGAGCAGCTGCCACTATTTACTCTTTTTCTTTGTGTTTCATTGATGGAAAATAGATGTGATGCTAATGAATGTGTGCCACCCATGGTCCTCCATCCTGTCAGAGACTTGGACTCTGCTACAAAGACCCCTTTGTCCACGGCGTCTTTGTATTGATTTTCTGGCATATGCTTGAATTTTTCCTGAATGATATAATTTGTCTAAATCATAATGCAGCGACAGCTTGCCTTCTGCATGCGCTCCCATTCCACAGAAAGAAATGTTCCCCTTTCCAGAAAGAATCTGGGCTGAATGATTTTCTGTGCTTTTTCTCAGCTGGATGTTCTTTTTAAACAGTATTTCTTCCTTGGGGGATTTGGGTTGTAGTACAGAGGGTGTTTAGATAGCTATATGTCGGAAATGGTGTCTAAAGATACAACCGAGGTTCATTTTTATGCACTATTGCTTCGTGAAGTCTGTCGGACGCGCAGCAGCAGCTTATTTCTATTCACTGTTTGTCACAAAGCTTTAAAGTGGATTTGAGTCTGTGCACAGTGTTTCTGTATATCCATGCAGGCATGTTAATATTAATTATCCTGGGATTTAAGTACATTTTGCAAACACTTAAATGGACTAAATCTGCTCCGTTCCCATGAGAGTTCACATTTGCTATTCTCCGGCTGCTTGCCGGCTGCCAATTAGGTGGCAGGTGCACAAAGCAGGTAAATACCCTGTAAAAGTGTTCACTAAGCTCACACACACACATACACTCTCATTTTATGCTCTTATATTGAGTGTGTGGATTCCAGCATGAATACATCAGAAGAAAAGAGCTTCAGTCTCAGTCAGGGAGCCTCGGGCTTCTGTCACAATCGAGGAGTGTAATTCCACAGCGGGCAGAAGTCGGTGCTTTTATTGTAGGGATAGTTTCTCCTGAAAGGGACACATTAGGAAAATGAAGTAGACTTTGTATGTTTAAAATTAACCAGAATTAACTGCAAAATCTCATAAAAATTCATTGTTTTTAATAATGATAATATGAATCAACCTTTTTAATCAGCTCTGCATCGTTTCAGCAACTGACTCAATCTGAAACTTTACAGAGGAAGTTAGTCATTTGTGGATTTAATTTCCAAGGCGTTTGACATTCACGTAAAACTTTCTCCTGCACCTTCCTTTAAACTGACTGAAGAAACTGTAAGTGAGTTCAGACTCTGAGGACGTTCCCTCTAATCATTTCAGTGATGCCAAATCAAAGTAACAAGAACAGCTGTTTTAGCTGGAAGATGGAGTCGGACTGTTTGAAGCTTCCATAATAAGACTGGCTGAAGGATGTTCTGTGTGGATAACAACATATATTACATACACGTTACTAATGTTTATCCTTACGTATGGGCCACATCAGAGGAGTTTGGCATTCTCCTGCTGTTTGCAGGAAGTCACATGATGCCAGTAGTTACTGATGAGATCTAGAAGTTTAGAACTCTAGAGATGAAACACCCATCAGAGCAGAATTTCAACAATCCAACCCAAAAGACCAAGAACTGATCAACATCAATAATGCTGTAGTCTTTAGTGCTTTAAACTAAATGTTTAACAGCAGATAAGGAAGCATCACCTGTTGAGTTGCACCACTGATGCACCGTGCAACCAGTTACTCAACTGGTGTGCAACCAGGATGACGGGTATCACTGGTTCTCTGGACTGTTCACTCTGTCAGGATCAGAGGAAACTGAGAACCTCTCAAATGTTCTAAGACAGTCACAGCCCATGTGATACTAGATCTACAGTTCACTAATCAGACCACGAGGTACACCTGATGATCTACAGCTAGAAGCATGGATGAACCTGTTTAAACTAAACGTGTAGGATCACATTCCAACTCTGAGTTTAGTTACATTTAGAAGAAACGCGATCTGTTTAAAATCAGAGACATAAGAAAAGTGTTAAAGAATAGAGAGTGTAAATGTTTTTTTTATCTGGGGCTGATTTACTGACATCACAGCAGTGTGTAAACTCACCTGATGGCTGATATTCATGACTCAGTCCAGCCAACATTGTCTGTTCTCAGCTTGGTGCCAGACTCTGCCAGAAGGAGTTGATGAAAATGACTCGTTCCCTTTCAGTCCAATGTCACCTTGGCTGTCACGCTGACATGAATTCGTTTGGAGCTCGAGTGAATTCTCGAGGGCGACAGCGGAGATTGCTAATCCGTCTGACTGATTTGGTGACAGGCAAAAGTGCTAATCCCTCTGCTGTTATTCAGTTCTAGTGAAGACTGCCTAATCCCTCGCTGAGGGTCTGACGTACAGAGGAATGACTTTAACTAAACATCTCTCCAGGAAAATGATCACAGGATCTGGGAGCAAGTTTCTCATACAAACACATCCAATATTTACTGTTTATCAGATTAAATACCTTTTGACACTCAGCCAGACTCGGATTCATTCACTGATCAACAGCAGAAGGAAAAGATAATGTTTATCTCACAGTGATGGAATCGTATCTGTGGCCTAAAATAGATGATAAAAGAAACTGAAATAGATTTTTAAACCCATTTTTCTGCTTTAGGAGCATCTATTGAATGAAAGTTTTACCTGTGCAGCTTATTTCTCTCAGTCGCAGCCTGAATTCAATCTGATCTGCAGCCAGGGAGAACATGTTGCAGCTTTGGCACTAAACATCCACATGAGTTGAAACATCTGTCTGATAAACCAGCTGCTCCAGAGATCCAGCCCACATTCCAGCTTTCATCAGATTCCTGTTATTAATAATTGCTAACAGGAAAAATTACTTCCTAAAAACGAGGCGCTGAATGCAGAAACAATTTCAGGTCTGATGCTGACGGAGTTTAGAAGTGGGGGAGACAATCCAGGGACCGAGAGGAACGAGCTGCATGGAACCAGAAAACTGGGATTATTCATAAATCCTTTGGCAGTTATTAGAAAATATTTGCAAATTACAGCAAATATTATAGAAATTGAGCGTTTTTATTTATGAAGCTCAAATAGAATCAGCTGAAATAAAAGTAATAAAATATATTCACACCATCTGAGCTCTTTGTTTGATTTATTCATCTTTAAACCAACAAGTCAAAATACCAAAAGTTCATAATCTGATTAAAATCACATTTATAGAGCTACAGTATCATCAAACCTGCATGTTTGGAACACAGAGATGATTCTGGGTGTGAACAGACCCAAAGATCTAAATAAATAAATAATCTAAATAAAAATATAAAATACGTGACTGGAAATGTCTAAATAATTATCTGTCATCGGGGTAACGACTTTGAGGCAACTTAACATTTATTTTTTAAAAAGACCAACAGAAAAAATCTAAAGTATTTTTCTTT
This sequence comes from Pachypanchax playfairii, assembly GCA_006937955.1. Taxonomy (NCBI): domain Eukaryota; kingdom Metazoa; phylum Chordata; class Actinopteri; order Cyprinodontiformes; family Aplocheilidae; genus Pachypanchax; species Pachypanchax playfairii. The sequence continues at coordinate 677,168 of SSNP01000191.1, forward strand.
GGCGTTTGAGAACAATTTTTTATTTTACATCACAAAAAAGGTTCAAAGTTTGAGCAACACTTTGCAGCCAGATAAACTCGTCATCTGTCCTGATGAAGACTTTGGTCACTTTGAGTTTGACGTGTGGTAACGAACCATGACGGGCCTTAAAGTGATCACACAGGAAAGACAAGCAGCTCAATAAAGGATTAAATCCAGCAAATATCACAACTCCAACATTTTCTTATTTTAAAATGGATTTTCTTCTCTCAGTAAATTCTTAGAGCATCTTTTTAAGCTAGTTTTTGTTCTTTCATTGTCCAGTTCTCACAGCAGATGAAACAGCAGCTCATCTGGAGGTTTTCAAGCTGTTTGCAGATTATTTCACCTTCCGTGGATCTAATTTCCTCTCAAACCTCGTTCACGTCTCTTGAATTTTGAAGATGGAGCTTTGACTTTAATCAATATTTAGGATCAATATGGGTCCCGTGTAATTGCAGCTGGCTCCTATTAAGATAATAGAAACATCTCCCGGAGACGACATGCGGAACACTTACAGACTCTTTTCTATCTTCTGTTTTGGGGACAGATTGATTGTAAAGTCACAGCTGACTTTTAGAGGAACTTCTGCATCATCGTAGTTCCAGCTCAGCTGGATGTTTGTATCTGTGTGTGAAGATTCTCCCCTGTTGAATACGACCTGTCCTGCATGTGGATGTTTGGGTGGTTTTCACACAGGCTCAGCTTAAGTTAATCTGAACCCCTGGCCTGCTGCAGTAAGCCTCAGATGGCTTCTATACAAAGTGCTGAAAGTTGGAGCAAAATCATAAAAAAGATTTGATACATGTGACACTGGAGTAGTTTGCAGGGAATATGTTATTAAAACGGGGGCAGGAACAAAGTGGTGTAATACGCTCAGACAAATCTCATTTCAGTGAATGAGGAAGGGACCTATGAATCAGTGGTGGTTTACTTATACCATGAAAAATGGATGAGTTCTACCTCCTGAGACTAAAATTAGACAGTAACTGAAGATGGTGAGTGTCCTTCAAGTAACAGCAACAGAAAGACAGAGAGGGTGAGAAAAATCTGCCACCGCCAAACTCACACTGAAATATAGGAGGACATAATGTCAGCAGAGAAAATCCGATTATTCTCTTTGTTGTCATCAAAATGAGGCACTGGCATCTTTTCAAACAGTCATTTGTCACAATCTGATTATTGTGTATCTGTCCTTCAGTAACAACCAGACTGAGGTGGAACAAAAAGTGACTCCCAGCAGCAGGAATATAAATATACACCCGACAGGTGTGTGTTCAATTTCAAGCACTTGAATAATAATGTTTAAAGAAATGGGAGTGTGGCTAATGGATTAGCTAGAAATAGATTCATTCATTAAGATGAACCTTAATGGACATTTAGCCTTTAAAGTGTTTTTAAGTATCTTCAATAGAAGCTACAACTAAAAAGCTTTATTTATTCATAATTTAAAGTTGGATAAAACCTGTAATTTTTTTCAAAATGGTTTTAAAAATTAAAGTTTTCCGTTACATGAAAATTCTATATTTCAAAGTAAAAGCGTGCATGTAAAATGTTATTTTACTGCTTATGGAGTTACAAATAACAAAGCTGAATGTTTCCACTCTGAGTTAATATTATATGTGAATAAGATGTTTTCAGACCAAAACAAACTTCCAGGGTTGTTTATATCAAAGATTTTAAGTCACTTGAGATGCTCCAACGAACACCCTCAAGCATGAAAAGTTACTTTACTGTATTTATTTCTGCCTTTAAAAAGTTTTACAAGATCCAAAAATCCCCCAGAGAAGAATGAATAATATTCTGTAATGGAGTTTTCAGAAATCTGAAGTTTCCAGTTTGGGTCACACAGCATTAAAGTTGCAGGATAACTTTAGTTCTACTTAACATCGATGTCCTGCAGACTGAGAGCAGATGTTCCAGATGAAAGAGGCTTTTATTCTGACAGAGGTCAGGACGAGCAACAGTCGCTGCTCATTAAAGCTTCAGGTAGACGGTAATACAAAACCAGAACTGAAATGTACCTCTTTATGGAATAAGGACTGAAAACATTATTCTCAATTTTTTAAGATTTTTTTTTTTTAGTCCAACATTTATTTGGTTTACAGTATTTTTACCAATAATCTGTTTATGATGACGCACCAGTTTTTATATTCAATTATATTTTATCTCCAAGATTTAAAATAATAATCTGCTTTTTTTCACTTTTGTATTTCAGTCTTTAGGAAAGAAAATTAGCATAAAATGACAAGAAATTTGCTTTTTTAAACGTTGTTAGTTTTATACAGAAATGAGTCTATTCATATAACAAATAGTTCCCCCTTTCAGCTGTTTTCAGATTTTCTTTCCTCCCTGTGGGGAAAATTCATCTCTTTAGTGTCTGAAGTGTTTCACAGATTCACCGATCAACTCGTTTCAGACAAACATTTAACACCAAACTGTGGCTCAGTTCTTTCTCTTTGTCTACAAGCTTTTATTGTTTCACATTTCTTTTTAATCTTTAGACATTTGTTTGTGTCAACAACTTAAACTAGAAAGAGTCCTAAAAAACACGTTCACAAACCTTCACGTTCATCCAAAGTTCATTCGTTCTTTTTCTTATTTTTAGTGTAGCTTTTACAACTGAGAGGAGAATAAAATCAAATCAAATATTGAAAACATTAAACTAAAATCTTTTCAGCTTTTGTCAAAATTGAAACACTTTACATTATTGATGTCATTTATGAAAATTTTAGCAATAATTAAAAGAAAATATATAAAGATATTTGAATGGAAATGTAAGAATAAGTAAATCAAACAATCAGGAAATTTTTGGAAGATTTCTATTTTTTATCAACATTTGTATTCACATTAATATGCTGACATGGACAAATATTTCTGAATTTGTATTTTTTTGTTTATTAATTTTTATATTTACTATATGTATTTCCTAAAATTCTTATATTCAAAATGTGAAAGTTTAAATGTTACAAATTAAAAGGAATAATTTAAATAAATCTGAGTAAAGTATTTTTAAAACACTATTTAAGAGCTAAGCATCATATGAGCTCATTTTTTTTACATATTTTCTCTCAATTTTTGAGGATAAAATATTTGAACATCTATATTTCTCTGTTTCTTGCAGCTTGTACATTTCTCTACAGTCTCTGCTCCGAGCTTCCTGTCGTAACGTAGTAACACGTTGTCATACGTGACGCCATTTGTCTCCTGTGACGTATGTAATATTCTATGAAACTCTTCGTCTCATCTGTTAGGAAACATCTGAACGTTCACACTAACCTAAATGTTTGATTTGTTACCGTGATGCGAGGCGTTTACATGTTGGTGTTGTGATGATGCAAACACACATGTTTCTGTGTCACTGTGTCCACCAACGTTAACGATGAGACAACACGGATCCCAGAAGACCAAACGTCCACCATCATGTTTGAATCAGCACGTGAATAGAATAATAATATTCTTACCTGAGAACATTAGACGACAGTGTGAGCACTGAAAACGTTTTATAATATAAATGTCCCTCGTCAACTTCATTATAAAACTGATGCTGTTACATGTGTGACGTTACAGGTGATAAATCTACTTCCTGTGCTCACTGTGTCACTTCCTTCCATCCACACTGTTATACTTTATTTCACATTCACTCTGCTTGTGTTATACATTATCAAAGGTTTGCATATTCAGGTATATTCTAGCTGATGGTCCTTTGTGCATCTCACACATTTGAATGCGGTGAACATGATTACTGGTACATGTAGAGAAACATATTGTTCATGTCATTCTGTTCATGTCCACAGCCTACGTTGCTGTTTTACATAACACGTCAGTATTTGCAGTCTGATTCAGTCCTGAGGCCGCTGAGCTGAAGCACTTCATCATCCCTCCTTCATCCCGTCAACCTGAACAAACACGGACTCTGTCCTAACGAGACTTTCCCAAATCCATAAAAAGCAGGTGGATCCTGCATCAGGGCGCACGTGTGATAAGCCACAGGGTGGAGGACAGGGTGGCTGGTGATGGCTCAACACGCCACCGCTTCAGAAGAAACGTGACCAGCGGAGCAGAAAGGCACTGTTTAATTGGCAGAAAGGATGCAGAAGCTCTAATTAACCCAGAAGAACACGGATCAACTTCCAAACCTCAACAGCTTCCTCAAAACTCTGCTGACATTTTGCACTTTGCTTGGTGGTCAGTAAATTAATCCACTGTTACCAAAATAGAAGATCTTGTTTGGCTTTTTAGTTTTTATGGTGAAAATGCAGCAAATTATTAAACAGAGAAAAACTGTTTTTCTGCTGCTTTTAAGAACTAAAATCTGTCCTTGAATCACTTACAGTCTAAACTTTCTCACTCATGTAGAAAATGTTTTGAAAATTCTGCATCACACGATGATTATCTTCCAAATTCTGATGATGCTGCATTTCATATGTAGTCAAAAGGATGACTGTGAAACAGCATGGTTGTTTTTTAGTTCTCATGCAGACAGTGTCACAGGTTTGCTCTGTGACAGCGACACGAGAAAGTCTGTCATGTGAAATAATTCCATTATTCATGCCACTCTCATATCTGGAAAGCAGAACAGTTGGAAAAACAATAAGATGAATGAATAACATGCACTGTTTTTGTCTCCAGTGATTCAAAGAGACAAATAAAAACTTATACAGTTTATTTTTAGAAATGAGAAACTGTTGCAAACTGTGGATCAGGGTCCTTTGCAGAGGTTTGAGGTGGGAGTAAACAGTAGCTTCTTCTCACTTCGCTTTATGCAAAATAATTGTAGTTATATAAATGAATTCAAAGTGACACATCTGAAGCTAGTGGGAGGAAGATGGAGATTTAAAGACCAAATAAAGGACTGATGCTTTAGTGTGTCTTCCTGCATCCACACGTCTAAAAACACAAAGCATTATTTTACACATAAAGGTAAAAAGATGAATTATTCAGCAACTTTACAGTAACATCTTTGATCATTTAATACAATTAATTAATTAATTAATTAAGAAAAAGTCCAATTATTTTTTGTCAGCTAAAAAAGCCTCGAGTTAAAGACCAAAATAGAAAAATGTCACAATAATAAACAAAGAGATGAAATCACCAAGATCGGATCAGAAGATCAATTCAAGGAAACGGGTCTGATCTAATCCTAAAAACTAGACGCCCCATATTTCTGCTGCATCTTCCACTCGTCTCTCGTGTTGTCCTCTTCATTGGTTGTTGACTGTCAGATTTGACTCTTGTTTTTGTCCCATTTAGAACCAAGTCCAAACCCTTAAGCCCTGCAGGCTCCTTCTCACTGTTCTGTGGATATTTTCTAGAATTCCAGCTGCATCGCTGACTCCAAGTGTTGCTAAAAATACAGTTAAGATCAGAAATGTTGTTCTGCATGTGAGCCACTGAGGTCAGCTGGGGGTTGAACTAGCAGGGACATTTAAATGGTCTTCAACTGATCTTTGTCTCTGTCAGAGCCTTCTGTTTCTCATACTGCTCAGCCTGTACCTCTATATTAGTTTAATACACTTGGTGCTGCCTCGTCATTTTCATTTTTATTATGTGTTTAGAGATGGGTGGGTGAAGCTTCGTGAAGCCTCGTGAAGCTTCGTGAAGCTTCGTGAAGCCTCGTGAAGCTTCGTGAAGCCTCGTGAAGCCTCATGAAGCTCTGAGGCTTTCCTCCCTCAGTCAGAACAGTGACACCTTGTGACTGAATGAAATTAGTGCAACTGAAGCACTGACACTGTTTTAATTGCAGTTCAACAATAAAAGTTCAGAAAAAACTCTAGTTGTTCTAATCTGCTGATGCTGATTTATTGCATCATTATTACATATTAAAATGGATTATATTGCCCCTTTTCCACCGACAAATCGGCACGGCGCGCTTGAGAGCGGTACAGTATAGCGCGGATCAACTCGTGGGGATATGGGGCGTGCCCATCTGGCTATGAAAAGTGGCGCGCAAAAGTCTTTGTCCGCGACGTCACAGCGCGTGAAACAACAACAACAATGGCGGATATACGTGTGTTTTTGTACTTTGCGCTCTGTCTGTGGTTCATTTTGGTTGGTTTGATTTTTGGTTCTTGTGGAGGAAGTCGCCATTGTCCAAAGTCAATTGTATTTTAAAATTAAATATTTATATGGTTGCTGGGAGTTTTTTTTAAAGCCTTTTGCTGGAGCGCTTCTATATCACACCACGTGAACACCACACACAGCTGAGCCAATCAGGGGCTACCACTACGTAGGTAGTCGTGTCACTGGTAGCAGTTTACTGGACCAATCAGTAGACAGGTGGGCGTGTGGGCCCACTTTGGGCCGCTAAAAAGAGGCCGGGTTGGCGCGGAATGACATTAAAGCTGATATCCCTGATTCAAATTGCCTAGCTCAGACTGTCAACAAAGTCACAGAACTCTCAGCCCCTCCAGTCGGGTAGAATTCCTAAGCCACGCCCCCCCAGGTTTGTAAACACACGTAGCCCCAAAAGATGACCGAGTGCAAGACACTGGTCCGCAGTTCATTCAAGTACCGTAACATGGTGGAATCACCGGTAAGTGAAAACAATATAACAACTAACAACTGACATTAATTGTTACTTTGTCCTGAACCTGACGTGGAACCAGCCGGCGGCTGTTTCTCCTGCTGTGACATGGTAGAGCGGTGAACACTCCCAGCAGTGGTGTGCTGCAGTAATATGTCTCAGTTTTTTAGGAGCACAGAAGCCAAATAAATGCGGAAGTCCGTATGACTGGAGAGACTGTCCAATCATTCCTTCCGGGCTGAACCATTTGATTGGTTGATGTTTTTAGACAAATACGGGAGAACCCCTTAATTATTTTTTTTTCCGTTTTTATTTTTTTAAATCTTCGCAACATATTTTTCTTCATGCTGTGTTAAAACGTTTTTAATGGGCATGAAAAAATATGTTAAGCTAATTTGTTATGCAAATTAAGTGTAGCAGCTTTAACCTTCGATCATTTAATGATTTATATTTGTCATCTCCCCCATAACAACTTATTATATAGTCTCCTAATATCATGTGTTACTTTTAATAAATGGATTTTAAAACTGTGACATTAATATTAATGTTAGGACTTCAATGTGATTTATCTTGACCCACCTTGACCTCACCTGTTCTTCTATAACCCCAAACTAAACACACCTGTTTTATAATTCAACTAAAGATTAAGTGAAAATACTAACGATCTGAACTCAGACTCACACAGTAGAAACTCACAACACACTGCCAGGTTTGTGTTCAACAAAAAACTTTATGGTTGAAAGAGGAGTTTGTTGTAATGGTCCTGGACTTCCTGTCTGTCACTGTCAAAAAGCCCCAAAAGGTTTTGGCTGAGAAAACAGAAATAAAAGTTTAGCAAGCTTTAAAAAAGTTGATGAGTCTTAATCTGAAAAAAGATTCCAGGAATATTTGAATGATGACATCACTTTGTTGTTGCACCCATCAGAAGTTCTGATACAACACTTGTGAAAGTTGAAAAATGTGAATGTTTTCTTGGATAATTGTCTGTTTGTCCTAAAATTGCATGTGAGCGGCTGCTCACCAAACCAAACTATTTTATTGTGATCAGATTGCACCATTTCTCCAGGGCTTGTAAGTGAAAACACAAAGACTGACACCAGCAGAAGGACAGTCGCTGCTCTTCAGGAGAATCAAAGCTACGTCGTTTTTCAAGGATATTCTCTCCAACAAGTGCTGAAAAAAAGAGTTTCAGTCCAAGGACACAATTTACTGCCTTTTTTCATGGACGTTTCATTGATGGATCTATTATATGACATCATATCTGTCTCTTAGGAGCATTTTAATTTAAAAATTCACCAAATTCTCTTTATTATCTGATCTAGAATCTTGAACACAGTTGAAAGAAGCAACAGCCATTTTCTCTTGTGCTTTTTTGAATTAAGCTTAATGAAGTCAGATGTGTGTTGACATGCACACCAGCTGTCTGAGCACACCTCTCATACATCACCACACCTGATCCTTACTACAGCAACAGACAACTGGACTGTAATTATAAAACAGACATGCAGGCAGGAAGAGGAGCTGACGGCTGAAGGCAGACTGATAAATACACAAAGACAGAGGCTGGAAAGTGGACGGATAATAAGGAGAGACACGGATTGGATGGGCAACAAGACAGGTCGACAAATAGCAGAGCCATCAGAATGACAGCTTTAAAACACCTTAAACTAGACTCTGCTTTACCTGAAAACTGAATTTCCTGCAGTGAAACAAAAGCTGTCTAAAAGCAACTTCACTAAACAATCATGAAATAAACATCATCGTCCTTACTCTGATCCTTTCTTTTTTTTCATTAATTTGATTGGCACGCTACATGGAGCGGATGGGAGTCAGGGTTTGTAGTTGCTGTGGCAACGGCCTGCTCTTTGTTAAAGGCTACATTCCTGGCATCTGATGTGTCTGTGCTGCGATCGATAAAACCCCCAGCCTGCAGGGACTGATGAACGGACCGGGGCTTTCGCCAGGCCAGGCAGGAGAATTGGGGAGAGAGAAGGAGTTAGGTGGAAGATGTGCGGACGAGAGGATGCCAAGATTAAAGAGTGATAGAAAGAGGAGAGAGAGAGGTGGAGATGCAAGCAGAGCAACTGATGAGCCGGGCGGAGAGGTGAGTGCTGGTGGGAAAAGGAAAGAGTGAGCGTGCGCGGCTCCTTCAGCCTCATCTTGGTTATTTTCTGAATATCACTCACTTTGCTGTCAGAGTAAGGTACGTCTCCGTCTGTGTGCTTGGCAGGGTTTTGCTTTGCAGCCCTTACAAACACTCAGAAACCTTTTTAAAGGTGTCTTCTCTTCTACGATAGTAAATTTCCCCTGCTCACAGATGTTTCTTATGCTTTGCACACCTAATTGGCAAAAGTAGCCGCAAGCAGAATGCAGATTCTTCAGGTAATGAGGCAATTATGATCAGGCTTTCTGTCTGCACAGCCATCTGTCAATTCAACAACCTGTCGCTGCTGGAAGGTGGTTTTATGTTTAGGTCCATGTCTTTCTCAGCTTGTTTTACAACTGAACTCTATATTCTCATCACCATGTTATTGTTGCTTTTCCCTGTAAACTCAACTTCAGAGGCTGGAAATCACAACCAAAATTAATAATTAGTCTCATGATAATTGCAGGATGTAATGATTAATCAGAGCATAATTACATGTCAAGTGATTTTATAGCATTAATAAAATAATTATGTTTTGTAGAAGAAAGTGACTCTACCATGTTGTAGAATAGATAAAACGTCTGACTTATTTAAAACAAACATAGTATAAAAAAAACAATATAAAGTATCATGTTTCAAGAATGTAAAAACTTGGTGTATTTATTGTACTGGGAAACAGTAAATCAATGAGATGACTGACTACATTAAATACTTACTAACTGGTGGGAGATGTATTTCTGTTTGTTATGATTTGATGAAACCACCTCTCACCTAATGACTGGCCCTGCAACCCTGCACAGGGATGGATGGATGGATGGATGGATGGATGGATGGATGGATGGATGGAGTTTTTCCTTGAAAATGTGCTGCAAATTTAGAGGTTTCAAAAATAAAATCATCCATTTAGTTAGTTTTATTTTTAACACTTGCTACATCTTTCATTTGCTACCACACCCCCTCTGCAACACCAAACACACACCCCCTCATTCATCTGTGATTCAAAACACACACATTCTGCACCAACAAATACACATGGGCATTTCGCCCAGCTGCAGTCTAACGAGGGTTATTTCTCGCCATCAGTATGAAGCATCTTATAAAACATCTCCAGTTAGCTTGCAACCTTTTGTTCTAACACCGTGATGAACGTTTACACTTTTCTGCTGCTGATATTTCTATTTCTTCTAGTTTCTAACCCCACTGTGACATTAATTCCATTATATCCCCTTTGGCGAGTAAAGCGGCGGTTCATTAAAAGGAGAGGACTTGGCACTTTAAGTAGACACAAAGTGTAAGAGGTTGTAAATGTAAAAAGGTGTAGTGGGTGCAGACAGCCTGAGTTAAGAGTATTTTATCTGATTTCTTGTGTATTGTGTCTTGCAGGGCTTGTCCGTGATGGTGCGCTGTATGGTAAATAAGTTGTGTCGTGACAGAGGGCATCGTGGGTAAAAGAGACATGCAACAGCTAGCCCCGCATCACTGCCACCTCTTTCTGGGCGGGGCCTTGCTGCTTCTCCTCGCCAGCTCTGCTAGGGGCTGCCCCGCCCGATGTGAGTGCTCTCCTCAAACCAAGTCAGTTAGCTGCCACCGTAAGCGCCTGCCCAGCATCCCTGAAGGTGTCCCCATCGAGACCCGCGTTCTGGACCTGAGCAAGAATAAGTTACGCATCATCACACCAGACAACTTCTCCTCCTTTCTGCAGCTGGAGGACCTGGATCTCAGTGACAACCTCATCAGTGTAGTGGAACCTGGTTCGTTCCGCTCCCAACTTGCTCTCCGTTCACTCAATTTCCGTAGCAACCTAATTCAACTGGTTCCTCCTGGGGTCCTGTCAGGTTTGACAAACCTTACCCACATTGATCTTAGTCATAACCGGCTCGTTATTCTTCTGGATCATGCTTTCCAAGATCTGCGGAGGCTGAAGTCCCTAGAAGTGGGAGATAATGAGCTGGTCTTTGTCTCTCAGAGGGCCTTTACTGGATTACTTGGACTTCAGAGTCTGACTCTGGAACGCTCCAATCTGACTATGGTTCCAACTGATGCTTTAGCACATCTTCACAGTCTGGCTGAACTGCACATGCGCTACCTGAGCATTAGTTTTCTCAAGCCTTTCTCCTTTAAGAGGTTAACTCGTCTCCGCCATCTGGAGATTGATTTCTGGCCCTGGCTGGAAACTCTGCCTCCCCTCTCACTGCATGGCCTCAACCTCACAACATTGTTCATAACCAACACTAACTTGTCTGCCTTCCCCGGTGCAGCACTGCGCAATCTGCCCTACCTCACACACCTTAACCTGTCCTACTGCCGCATCCAGCACATCCACCAGGGAGAGCTCGGCCAGCTTCCGCACCTGCTGGAGCTCCACCTCCAAGGGGCTCAGCTGGTTTCCATAGAGCCTTTTGCTTTTGTTGGCCTTAAATCTCTTCAGCTTCTGGATGTGTCACAGAACCACCTGGACTCTCTTGAGAGAGGGGTGTTTGCCTCAGCAGACACCCTGCAGAGGCTTTGTCTGGGTGGAAACCCACTAGTATGTGACTGCAGATTACTGTGGCTGCTTAACAGCCACAAGCCTCTCTCTCTTCAGATCCTGGATGTGCAGCCTGAGTGCAGCGCACCTGAACATCTCCTCGGGAAATCTCTCCGGGAACTTAAGGAGCCTCTAGTCTCCAGGTACATGATCTGCACTAAGCCAAGGATTGGACCCAACACAACCCAACTGCTGATGGCTGATGAGGGTCAACCTGCCCGTCTGAGCTGCATGACAGAGGGAGCGCCAAAACCCTCTGTGGTCTGGATAACACCTCACAAGCGTCACATCACAACCAAGAGCAGTGGCAGGGTGGAGGTCCAACCAGATGGCACCCTGGAGATCAAGGCAGCAGAGCTTCATGACAGTGGGGTGTACTCATGTATCGCCAGTAACCCTGCTGGCAATGCGAGCCTGTCGGCATCTTTAGCTGTGAAAAGCCTTGGAACTGGGAACAGATTTCACTATAGCAACAGGAGCTCAAACTATCTGACAGACTTCAACAGCACATGGGGGAATGGAACGATACTGTACAACATGACAGTTCCTATTGACTTAAAGACTATCATTATATCTACAGCTATGGGCTGCCTGTCCTTCCTTGGTGTGGTGGTGTTCTGCTTCCTGCTTCTGTTTGCATGGAGCCGGGGGAAAGGACGACACAAGAACAACTTTGATATTGAGTATGTCCCCCGTAAGTCCAATGGTGCAGCCACAGACGTGGCAGAAACCAGCGGCCCACGACGGGTTAACATGAAAATGATTTGATGCACTAAAGAGAAGCAGCAACACGGTGCACTCATATCAACTAGAAAAAATGTTCCTGTTTGTTTTTTTATGACGAAGTGGATTTGTGACAAACGAAAGTGATGTATTACTGTAGTGGGTGTCGATATGACGGTGATCTAGTGATAAAGTGGACTTGTGAATATAAAAGTGATCTATGAAACGTGTTTATATGAAATCATGTTCTCATACAGTACACTGATAATAAAACTATAACCAACATATCAATATGGGACTGATATAGTGTTGCACTGGGAGTGTCTCAGTGATACTGTCGACTCACAGGGACTTCAAAGTGAAAACCAGAGAAGATCTTTGTGTGGCGTCTCTGCAACACATCAGGACTAAACTGTCTTATACCCATTTTAGCTGCAGTGTGGAAGGTGTGTGTTGTGTCCACGCGTGAATGTGAGCGTGCATCACTGAACACGTGTTGCATTTGTGTGTTTCTTTGTGCATGTGCACGCATTGCCTTTCTCGTGGGATGGAACAATTAACGTTGGGGTTCAAAGCTTTTTTTAAGGCTTTTTTTTGTGTGTTTTGTTATTGTAACAGCTGTTGATTAAAACAGAGGATCATCTATGTTTGTATGCAAAATCCCAGTTAATCTCTCCTAAAAAAAATGCTGCATAAATTTTGAAATATTGCCCCTTTGAATGACTTTAACATTGTGACGGGGATTTTTTATAAACTGAGGTAGTTAGAATGTGGCCGGAGTTGTTGTCTCACTGGTCAACAGGCTTTTCTTGACAAACAGTGGCCCATATTGTTATTGCTCTGTAGAAAAAGAAAAAAAGAAGCTTTCCTGCCATAGAAAGGGCATGTTAAACCTATTTTATAACATAATAAATCATGGGCAGATTTTCCTGCCAGACAAATCCCTTGATATCTTATAAAAGAGTCAGTGTCCAGACACAATGGTGAAGATTTACTGACTGGCGTTCTGTTTGGACCAGACAATGTTGAGCTTTACAGATTTATGTGCTGAATTCCCTCACTTCTCTCATTTTTCTTTGATTGAACCGCACGGTTTTCCCCGGAGGGTATCGAGGGGGTTCTGGCTGTTTTGGAATTTGTAGTGATTCTTGTGTTTGTTTATTTTTGTTTGCTTTTTTGTTGACAATGTTTTAAATGTTTGGGGAAAAAACTGCAGTAAAACATTAAGGGCAACTCTTTGTAATGCAGGGATGTGGGTGTTAATTTGTGTGATCCGTTGTGATAAAATGTTCAAGGTTATATAGTTGTTTTCATACATCTGATAAATTTATGGGTATATTTTCAAAAGGAAATAAATCTTGATCATACCCTTAATGCCAGAGTTCCAATTGCTAATTATTTTATCACCTAACTACTGATGATTTTTCGTATTTATTTTATTTTCTCCTTGGTAGAAAAAGTACAAAAATGTTAGTGATGTAAAGGATTTGATTTCTTTATAATAAGTCTTCTAAATTATTAACATCTGGAAGTATTCAAATTAAAATAATTGCAGAAAAATACAAATTTTGTGTTGGAAATTTTACCACGTTCCAAACGCTGCAATAACGCATTGCTGTTATTGTCAGATACAAAGACTGAAACTGAGAGAAAATCAAAGAAAAACAGTCAAGACCTCCAGAAAGAGTTTAGTATTAAATACTTTTACCACTTGAAGGATTTAAGGAGTTTTCCTGCTATCGCTGATCGTCACAAGATTTGGATCTGGACCAGGATCCTGGATGAAATCAGGTTCCTCTTTAACGTGACCAGGCTCCGCCTCAGAGGTAAAGTGAGGCACTCCATCATCTACTGGGAACTCAGGGTGGAGCCAGCGGTCCTCCTCTTCAACAGGAGTCACAAGTTGGATCAAACTACTTTTTCAGATTTCTCCTGATCGCCTCTTTTTTGTTTTTTTCTGGCACATCTCACTGACCCGACCTCGTTAGAGGGTTTATATACACTCTCTGGCCTGAGAACGCCATGCAGACGGGGATGCCGAGGTTTCTCTCAGCGACCTGATCTTTGTATGACCAGAAGAGAATGAACAGTTTATCTGATTGAGTGAAATAGATCTGGTTTGAAACTCCTGTTTAGTGCTGGGATTCATGCATGTGTACATGAAGTCATGACACTCGTTAGTCCCGTCATTATGAAGCTGCTAGAGGTCATAACGTGCTTCTGTTTGGCCCTAATGAAACCTGCAAACTAACTAAGCAGCAGGTTCCTCCTCGCAGTGAAAGAGAACGGATCAGAACTGGGACATAGAGAGGTTGATGCCCAAGTCGCCTGTAAGAAAACAAGAAATTAGTCACATTAGTTGACCTCACGTCTGTGTGAAAACCAAGAACAAATCTGCAAGTTTTTACTTCACCTCATTGGATAATTTAAACAAAAGGAATTCTTAATTGGCAGAAATATTTTTTTTTGTCCCAAAAATATTCAGTTCTGTTTTTAATGGTAAAGAGTTTTTATGTCTGTGTGAATGTTCAGAGGGAATATTCATGCTGCTTCTGTGTCACCATGAAGACGAGATCAAAGTCACTGCAGTTCAGGTTCATTATCATTCTTATAAAATAGTTTAATAAACAACGTAGGAAAAAATTCACTGGAAGAAAACAGTTTATATTGATAGAAAATAGTGTAATTATTCTGAAACTGTAACATGCTCCTCACTGAGCTGTAGGTTATCAGCTTCATTTACAGTTTAGTACAACAAAGTTTGGAGTCTGTTGCAGTAAATACTCTCATCCTGACTCTTAAAATGAGAATAGAAAGAATCTTTATTATAACTGTCTCAATGTTCAACTAAATGAGATGCAATCCTTCAGTCAGATGAGAAGAAATACAACACAAAACATAAAAAGAATAAATATTTAAGAAGAATAAATCTGCTGTCATATAACACCATGAATGAAAGTCTTGAGGAGTGTTTGGTGAGGAGGCGTTCATTCACTATCTTTGTAAATGAAGAAAGTCAGACATCATAAAGGACCTTCATGAAGAATCTCTCGCTGCTCCTCAGCTGCATCAAAGAGCTCCAATCAAAGCCAGTCAGAGTCTTTGAGGCTGCTGCTTTCGGGTGAGTTTACGCAGCTTGTGAAGCAGTTTTGACACAACTGAAATGAAGGTTTTCATAGGTGAATGAATCACATTGAAGTGTGACCTTTGACCTTCTGGTCTGAAATTATCTTCTCAGAATTTAAAAATATTAGTTGACATCAACTGAAACAGATTATTACCCACAGAAAAAAGGTCACGATCCAGATTTTGAACTAGAAACTGTAGTTGTTTTGTTTCAATGTTAGGGACTGAACTGAAGTTTGGCTCCTGTTGCTAAAATCAAAGTCTACAAAAGTTCTATATTTGTTGAAAAACCTAGGAATTTTTTTTCAAATTGTCCTAAATAAAACGTTCTCTGTTCTGTTGAGATGTTTGTGTCAGAAATCTTTAAGTTGAACATCAGTAGCAAGAAATTAAAGTTTATTTCTGTCATTTTCCTCCTAAACAGGAAATAAACACGACAATATTTCCTCTGATTCCTCTCTGACGGCTCGAACAGACACATGATGGAGTTCATTTTATTTATTTGATTCACTCAGAAACCAAAACTGTACCAACTGCTAAATTATTACAGTGTTAGAAAAGGTTTACATAGAAATAATGGTGACTCCAATAGTTTATCCAGAAACTCTTGTTGTTCTGCATTTCATTCACTTTTAAATACATTTACTGTAACAAATAATTCAACCTTAAATCTGAGACGCAATTAATCAAATATTTTGGAAATAGAAATAAAAGCAGATCTTATGAAAGTCCCATAGATTGTTTCCCCAAATAACTTGATTTTTTGTGTGTTTTTATCTCATTCTATATATACCTGTGTGGGTTTAACAAGAATATTTTCTCTCTCATTTTATTTTGTAGTAATCCAGCAAAAATATAGCAGAGTGACGTGGATTAATACAAACTATCTGAGTTTGTTTCAGACTCAGTGATGGAGATGAAACTCAAATCAAAGGTCAGTGACTCGAGGTGAGCAGGAGTTCAGGTTCATGACCTCCAACACAATCTGTTACACCTGTAATAACCTGATGTCTACCATCTGATGAAAAGAATCTGGAGTTTTATGACAATTTAAATTATTTGTCCTTGTATGAATAATTCTTAACTGCACACTCCTTTAATCACTTTACATAAACACTGAAATTCTTTCTGATCTTGTTCATATTTATCACACAAAAAAATGAAAAAGCAAATATAAAGTAGATTCAGAAACTTGTGTTCAGAACAGGATTTGATGCTGTTAATGGTCTGAGCTGTTTAAATTAAAACAGTCCCAGATTTATCATTTTGTTAACAGCTACTGAAGTTATAGCTTGACACCTTTCACAGTGGGGAACATTTTCATTTAAAACATCCATATATCTGGACAGCAGGAGACAACAGAAGAGTTTCAGCATGTTATAGATGATTTCTGTTAACGTCTCTTACGATGCTGGTTCCATTAAACCCTGATCCAGTCTGAGCCGAGCACCGGTTCTCTAATCTTTGTCGAGCTGCTTGTGGCACGTGTCTGTGAACGCTACAGCATGATAAATGAGAACAATAACAGTAAAGAAGCACATATATTGATTCAGTATTGAACCCTAGAGGATGTGAATTCATGTGACGTCAAACTTTCTCCTGTTGGTTATTATGAGTCCAGGCCGGGATCTTGTGAAAATGCTGCAGAACATTGTGCTAGTAAAGAAAGTAACAGCTGAGTAACTGGAGGCACGCAGTACGATCTGTGCTGAGGCCATGGACAATTACTGTTGCATATGAGATGCCCTCTGGGCTTCACTTGCAACCCGCGTGAACGTCGGCCCTGCAGGCAGCTAAATGTTTGAGCTAGCTTACACTCAGCGGGGTTGCAGTAAAACACAGAGCTAGAACTTTGTTTGAGAGATAAAGGACAGAGAAAACATGGTGTGTACATATCAGTGTATCTTATCAGTACTGCATGTTAATTCGTTTTTCACTATTATGCTGTTGTTTCACAGTAAGCCAGATGAATGATTACAAATGATTAATTTGAGAGTTATGACTCCCTGTCCTGTTTTCTCCTGCAGATACTAAATCACAGAGGAAGAAAAGCAAAGCTAGGTGCTGATTAATTCAAACATTAATTCTCCTTACAACAAGCCTCCCGGTCAGCTTGAAATAGGCCCATTGTTCAACTGAAATTCATTCTCACTAGACACAATTGTCTTTTCATGGCAGTGTGCTCGTCACTGAATCACCAATTAATTTATGGAGGGCAGGCCAATGGCAGTCAGCTTTATACCAATCACTTGTACTACAAGTCTATTCAAAGAGAAAAACGTGACTCGTGTGGAGCTTTCACAGAATACTAACAACAATGTGGGGACTGAATGTTTTCAGTAACTTAGCTCTAATTACACGTCCTGGTCTGAGAAGCATCCATCCTGCAGCTAATGCTGGTTTCATGTCAGCCAGCAGTCAGAGTGATGAGGCAGAAGTCAGCACCTTTAACGGATGAAGAGGTCACTTCCAAGCTTAAAGGGTCAGGAGAGCTAATTAGACAGAATGAATGACAGCAGATCTGTGGGGTAAATCCAATAACAGGAAGAATAAAATAGAGAATAACCCCGTGCTGTATCTGATAATAAAAGTTTAATACGTGAAGCCTGAAGTTTAAAATAAAAAATATAGTGTTTCAGTAGGTGTTAAAGATTACCTCTGCTGTCCTGATTATATTTGATGTCTCATTAACAGTCAAAGGTACTAAAATGTTTCATTTCTATAATTAAGTTTAT
The DNA here is from genome assembly GCA_006937955.1 of Pachypanchax playfairii. Classification (NCBI taxonomy): domain Eukaryota; kingdom Metazoa; phylum Chordata; class Actinopteri; order Cyprinodontiformes; family Aplocheilidae; genus Pachypanchax; species Pachypanchax playfairii. The sequence goes on from SSNP01000191.1 coordinate 694,969, forward strand.
ATGAAGTCAAGTTAGACTGATTATCAATCTGCTTGTTTGATTGTCACATGAAACGGTGTATCAAAAAGCTTTTACGTAAAAAAAAGGATCATATATACAGAAAATCATCTCTTCTCAGAAGATGCTGAATACAACTTTGATTGTCACTTGAAGTGCTCATCCAGGTACAATGATAATTTATTGAAAATAAATCATTTTGAGACTTGTCAATTCATTGAGGCAGCTTTAGAGCCCATAGAAAACAACATACAAAAAACAAGACAATACTAAACACACAGAAGAAGAGCTCAAGCACGTTTTCCCTAACAAATTCAAATTTATTTGCTTATTCATTTATTTTTGTCATTACAAAAAATGACAGAGACCTTTGTCTTTATCAAAGAATTTTACTCTTCTCAAACCATTTTAGACCAAACATGAAAGATCTCATTAAGAGTCTTGAATATATAAATAATGATGTAAAACTAACCAAGAATTTTGATATAAATTTGGCAAATCATTAGTGAAAATGGAAAACAAATGGGACTGAGACCACAGAGAAACACATTGATTACTGGTATAAATAAAATCATTAACATATTTTTGAGAATTTTGATTTCATTTAGATAAAGTATTAATTAAAATTTATCCAAAATTAAAGAAAGATTAAAAATATAAATCCAATAATTTATTTCCAAATGATGGCAGCACATTTTTATATAAATTCTGAGTTTGTTATTATTTGATCTAAAACCACAAACATTTGAAAAAGTAAAAAGTAAAAATTTACTGCCTGTCAAAAAATAAGATATTATATATTTGTTTTTACAATTTTTGACATATTTTCAAATATCATTTGTTGTTTTTTTTCAATTAACAAAACTTTTTGATTATTTTTATAATTTTGAATAAATAAATTAATTAATTAACTAATTAATTCAGGAAACGTTTGTGTTTCCACACCAAGAAATGTATGTCTTAATCCCTCTGTTACTTCAGAATAAGAAGGAATTTTAAGAAAACTTAGTTCAATAAATTAGTTTTATTCTATACCAGATTACACAAAATATGTCTTTAATAAAACTGTCAACTTTGAGTTGTAATTTAATATATTTTGGAGATATCTGAGAATCTACATTTTCTGTATTATAATCTCACAATTTTCTTTATTAAGTAATGCACAGCTAAACCACTTCATATTAAAACCTTCCAGAATCAGAATTTTGTCTATAAAGATAATTTATTAGTACAATATTTTGTGTGGAGCGGCACATAGACAAGTAATAATGTTTAAAATGATCAAATCTTGATTAAAAGGAAGAGAAGTCTTAAGAAAAGGTTATTTTAAACTAACGTGTTCAGTAGCAGAACTGGTGAGATCTGAAACAAGTTGGAGGCACTACTGACTCTGAAGGAGCTAGAAACATTATTATGGCCTGTTCAGCTTTTTCACAAGAAGACAGAAATAAGCAGATGAGGTATTGCTGCTGAATATTTCATGTTGTCACTTTGATTGTTTGATCCTGAATAAAAGACGCATGGGAAACCCAGACGGCTGTCTCTGCTTGGCTTGTTTCCAAAGAAGCAACCGGGAGTCCCTTAATGTCTTGGCAGCGAATAGGAGGAATGTCTGGAGGAATTTAAATCTGCAGAAGATGAGGGTTGATGCTTAACAGTGACTGTAGGCACAGTGGTAATAAGAGCAACAGGACAGAAATGGACCCCTGAAGACTAATTTTAACTCATAACAAATGAGCTGTGTGAAGCAAAACACTTGAGTGTGAGATTTAAGAAGTTTGGATGTGACTTACTCTGCCAGCAAAGCAGAAAAATCTCAATGATTTACAGTAATCGTAGGATTTTGATATGCTTTTTGTTTACAGCCCATAGATGGTGTGAAATCATATAGAACGTGAAATGATAAAGTTTTAATTTCACCACATCTGCAAATAACGAGTCTGAATCCTTTAACTTGTTTGGAAAAAGGAACTAAACCTAATCATGTTCATTATTGGACCGATCGGATCCAGCATTCAGGAATAAAAACCTAATATAAGCCTGGAGATGCAGTTCAGAATCAGAAGAGATGAAACTTTGGTCCTAATTCAGGAAAACCTGCATGAGATGAAGTAACAAACTGAGAGTTGTTTTTTTATTCTGGGAAAACTAATTGTACATGGATGAGCACGAGGAAACACGTTGGTAAAGAGATAATGGCTCTGTTTATCTTGTGTTTGCAGAATCTTTAAGTTTCTTCTTTACTTGCTATTCAGTTTCAATCCCACTGAGGAAAATTTTTAAATAAGCTAAAAATGGCCTGAATGTTTTGTCACATAGTGAGACTCAGAGTGGCTTCAGATGCTTAACTTGGCACACAAACGTCTCCTTACAAATAATGATGACCTGAAAATGCCAGTGTTAAAGAAAAACTGGGCGAAATCGTAGTAATGAGGAAGGTGAATGATGGACACGCAGTTTGTGGCAGGACACAAACATGATGAGCCAAGGTAAGGCGTCAGATTCCAACACCAACGGCGTTATGTTGGTGACTCAGATCTACTTCATCTTCTCAGATGTTGCAGGAAATGTATTTACTTTTAGCACGAGAAGGTTGGAACTCTTGGCTTTTTTTAGTTAACCTGTTTCCCTACATTCCCATTGTTAATGATGCAGCTTCGAAAACTGTGTTTTACACGGTGAGTCTAAACATAGTTTATTATTGTCTTTTTGGAATGGACTCTTGGGCAAACTTACATTAAAAAACAACCAATGCTCTTCTAAGATCGTCAGAACAAAAATTGGTGTTAATTCTTCTGGTTCTGTTCACTGTCAGCAGTCCGGAACATTCTGCATTGAGCAGTGTTTTCAAAACTTTTTCTTTTTTTCTGTGGCTCATTAAAATGATTGCCCTCGGCAGAGAACCACAGTGCAGCTGGGCAGCAGAAAATTAGGTTCTTTGAAGTTCCCTCCTTTGAATGGCTACACAGATCATTGTTATTGTGTCTTTTTAAACCTGAAGCCTGCTTTGAAACCACAGATCAAGCTTCGTATAGACCAGAGGACTGATCAGACTCTGACCTTTTTGAACAATCAATAAATCTTTAGAATTAGCCTTAAATGAAAACACTTTGGTTCTTCATGATTGAAATAAATATGAGTCATCTGTGTCATTTTTGGTCTTTTTTGTCAACTCTTTGTTCTGCTCAAGCGAGTCAGCAGCTGTTTTATTTTACAGAAGCAGCCCTGAGTGTTTGTTAAGAGTAGAGCTGGATGGGAGAACACACGAAGCTTGGATTCACTGAGGCTATAGAGTCTGTTCTTGGAGCAGTCCTGCTTCATTTTTCAGATCCATGTTGGTTAGTGGTGAATGGATTGATGTTAAACTAACTCTGATGGATGCTGGCACGGAGCATTAGGCTTCTGGCCTGGACAGGATGAGCAAAAGGAGCCGGTCTGTCTGTCTAATGTCACATGGAAAGATCTGCTGCACTGTCACTGCTCTCAATCACGTCTCTCTAAGCAAAAACAGTGATGCTAATGAAGTGAAACACAGATACAGAGATTCAGCCATGGACTCTATAGCAGCACAGATCACTGCTTGCTCATCCAATTTAGATCTTTGTACTGAAAATCCCTAATTAACTGTATTAGCAATTCATGAGGTGTGTACAGTGCCAAATATAATGAAGATCCTTTTTAAATGACTCATTGAGGAGCTTTCAGGTCAGACTGTCTTCACCAGAACTGGCAAATTAACTTGATTTTTCCTAAAGTTTAGAAGTTACAATTATTTCTGTCATTATTTTTCCATTTCAATGCAATTTTGATGTTTTTATAAACTCTCCGAAGCATTTAAAACTGTGTGCTTTCAGACTGCAGAGTTCTTGTTATTTATTCTCATGCAGGTCACATGTCCATGATGATAAATCATGTTATTTGGATGGTCATGGGTGGAGCGTGACATGGGGCTGGCATGCACCGGGCATGGCTCCTTCATAGAATTTCAATCAGGACTGATGACACTGGCCCCATGCCAAGGCTACAACCAACAAGCTCACCTGGTAGCATCATGCTATCACGGCACAATCTTCTTGTTTGTAGCTGCATCCTGCTAAATCAAGATTTAGTTTCATGGACGAATGAAATTGCAGTGAAAAACCTGATTCTCAACTTCTCTGAGTTTAACAGCATCATTTACACTTAGAGTGATTTTACAAATGTGCATTCTTCTTAAAATTGTGTAGGTTGTGCAGAGTGAAGTAGTATCAGGGAACCTTGTTCTCTCATCTTTATTCTCAGAGGTTCCTCTTCTTGTTTTTCCACACAGCAGTAGCTGCAGCTGACTGTTAGAGTCTTTTTAGTTTCTTCAAACTGTGAGAGAACACTTGAGGAAATTAGTTTTGGGATCTGCCTAAGAATAAGTCGATCACACACCAGTGTTACACACACGTCTGTGTTTTGTCAAATCTAAAGGTAAAAATATTGTTTGTACGTGTGACGTCTTATGGATGAAGTTTTTGAACAATTAGTGTTTGCAGTTTGTAACAACAAATGAGAAATTAACTAAGAATAAACTCATATAACTCACCTGAGGTGTACCAGCCTGACAAAAGGAAATCATTGCTTTTCCTCCTGAAAAGCCAGATGTTAATAAATCAATAGGTTTTATCTTCTGGAAACCTGCATTAGTTGTTATTCTCACCATTAACTCTTGATCATTTGCAATCTAGACCAACCAGCTGATGTACAGCTGCTGCTTTGCCTATTAAGGATCAACTAGGCCATGTTTTTTTTTTTCAATTTACAGTACACATTTATGATGAGCCAGGCTTCACCTTTCAATAAATAAACACCTACTCACTCTATAATAATGTATGAGGTCAGCCACAGTCAGTATGTGAAACACATCCCACTCCAGACTGAAGACAACACATCATTAGCATGTAGGTCAGTGCACATCCGAATTCAGCAGCTTATAATGTGTGAAGCTGTGAAATGTAGCTTTCATCTGCTGATTTTTCTCCTCATGACAAATTTATACAATTTGCCAGAGATTTTTTTCATCAAATTGAGCTGTGAAAGATATAAAGGCATCAGACACATATGTGCCTCCCACGCATTAAGGCACATATGGATGAAGTGACAGGTGAAGACAATACTGTGCAAAATGTCTGCTCTGCAACTTGAATTATGAGCAAGGATGAAAATGGAGACATGCCAGTTTAAAATAAACTGCATGAAGCAGTCAGCGGGAACAGACTATGCGCTGACAATTTATGCAAAATTTAGAAGAACTGAAAATAACAGAAAGATGTTACACTGATATTTTAGGAGATGGAAAAAATCTAGGAGGTAAGAAATGCTGAGAGAGGTTAACAATACAGAGAAGAGTCGAGCTGTGGATGGCCTTTCATCCACTGGGGAATTATTTTATCTCATCCTTTGTTTTAATTTAATATATCCTATGAAAACTGTTTTATTATGACGTCAGAATAAAAAGTGACTGAGATTATTGATCAGTTTGGTATAATTACAGTTGAAAACATCAAAGCTTTCAATACAAAGGGTCTTCAAAGGGACATAGAGGTTGCATTAATATTAAAATATTTTGTAGATGTTGCTGAAAATTGTCCCTTTAGTTTATGAGAAACAGAAACAGAACGCTTTGTTACAGTGTGTCTGCACTGTAATCACATCAGCTACTGGGCCAGAGGCTACACAACTCAGATGCTCATTGCTCTTGAAAACTTTAACATTAGACGGGTTTTATGCTTCTGTCCACTTACTGTTCGAGTCATCATCCTCATGAAAACAGGCACTTAAAGAGGTTTGTTATTCATGCAGGTCATAGATATTCAGCTGGAAAAGACCAGGCAATAAAAGGAACACTGACACAAGCACTAAAACAATGAGTTTTTCAAAATAAAGATTCTGTAAGCACTAGAAGAAATACAGAAAATATATGGAAGAAGGCAACAGAGAGAAAAATAGCGTGTGAGTGTTTTCATATGAGCTGGATGTAATTTTAGACTGACTAGAGGGCAGCAGTCTCTATAATAACATTTTTACTGTAGAAATATCAATCAAGTCTAAACAGGAAGTTTAAAAAAATACCTAGAAGATGCACATATTTGTTTTCTGGTAGTAAAAACTCTTTCTACAGCTTTATTTTCTTTATTTTAATTAGAAATTAATCAGAAACTGCATGTTCACACCAACATTATGGAAAATAGTGTATGACTGTAGCTGAGCAGAAATTAACTTTGGATCTCAACAAAAGAATTAATTATTTTGGCAGTTTCATTTTAGGAGAACAGTCTATTCTGACCCTCAACCTTTCAGACACCTGAGTTTTATCTGTAAACTGTGTCAACCTTCACTCACTGGATGCTTCTTAAAAATAGTTTTTGCAGGGTAAGAAAGAAAATGTTTACATTTTATGTTATTTTATCGATTTATTTGGTGGGGCTGCACATTGGTGCAGTTGGCAGCGCTGTTGCCTTGCAACAAGAAGGTCATGGGTTGTAAATCAGCTGAGTCCTTTCTGCATAGAGTTTGTATGTTCTTCACGTGCATGTGCTCCAGCTTCCTCCCACAGACCAAAAATATAGTTAATTGGTGAGTCTAAATTGGCCCTGGGTGTGTGTGTTAATGGTTGTCTGTCTGTGTGTCCTTGTGATGGACTGGTGACCTGTCCAGGTGTAGCCCCGCCTCTCATCCAGTAACAGCTGGAGGTAAACACCAGCTCCATGACCCTGAACAGAAACATGCAGGTATATGTGATTTATTTGGTCTCAGTCTCCTAATCTGTTGCTCAGATTTTAAATTTTTTGTCAAAATCACAATTTTCTGATTAGAGTCTGTGACTCATAAAACATTTTCTTTGTGATTGTAGTCTTGAATAATGATTTTCAGAACTCTTTTGATCACCACTGAAACATATTTCTGTTTTTCAGAAATTATTTTGAATTCAAATAACTCAAAAGACCAATAAAGGAACTTCCAGACAGTGAAGGAGACTCGAACCACCAGCTGATCAATCGATTGTGGCTGATCAAACTGTTTATTATAAGGAGCGAGGGTGGGAGGGGACAGAGTAAAGGTGTCTATCAACAGACTAGACTCAGATCACTAGAAAACCCAAAGATCCTGATTATTGATTGATTATTGTAGCGTGCTCTTTATACACTGATTCAGTGAAATTTGCAGACCCAGAAAGTCTCATAATGAACTGAAGATAGCTGCGTGCAGACTGAATGAGGAGGACAGAAACCAACCAATGTCCGTTTTATAGAGACTGTTACGAGATCTTTGGACAGAACAGCATCAAAAAGCAGAACAAGTTTGCTGTTTTAATTGTGCTAAATTATTTGACTGACTGTTTTGTTTGCATGAGCTGTTCGGTCTCAGAGCAGTTCAGGCTCAGAATTGCAGATGAGCCATTTAAAGCCAGTAGCCTGAGCCATTTCTTTGCAAACCATTAGGAATAATATTGGGCATTAGTATGTATACTGTGTGTCGATGAATACACAGAGCAGAGTACAGGTGTGAGGCTGTCTGCAGAACACCCACTGCCAAGATGGCTCTTTTGTGGATGTGTGAAAAAGTGACTTTTCTATTTTTCTGTGCATGTCCCCGAGGTGGAGGAGGAATAATGATGTTTAAAAATGAATATACCCTGAAGGAAAAGTAAAACTGCAAACATATAGATATTTGTCGCAGTGGAAGTTCCTCCTGAGGGTTGATGAAGCCGTTTAACATAGCTGAGCTTTCTTCCTTACTCTTGCTTCACAAATCTTAAAATATCACAAAGAAATCAGGAGAACCATGTTGGTGGTTCAGCAGTTTCATGAGCTGAAGTGATAATCCCTTAATATAAAGTCTCTCTGTCTCAAAGAAAAGAATTAAAAGGCAAACACAATCCGTGTTGCCTGCAGATGAATTCATCTGTATGACCAGCTTTTATGTAAATACATTTAAATTCATCATTTTCAGCAGGTGGCAGCTTTTTAGAAAATGACATCATTGTGTTCACTGCTAAGTTACAACCACCAGAGGGCGCTGCACGTGTCTGTGGATCAACGTGTACGTCTGACGTAGAAGGAAGTGAATAGAAGACCATAACAAACAGCAGCTGGCTCGTCATCATGAAATTAAATACTCTAGCACAGAGTGACTGGTTTCTCAATAGTTTGATTTAAATAGTAGTCATCTTAGAGTCGCAGCAGTGTTATTATTTGGCACAGAAATAACGAACAAGTAAGTATTTACGAAGTAATCCGGTGACTCGTAGCAGTTAGCACGTAACCGATTTCACCTAACTGTATTTAATGTTCTTTTTACAGTCATTTACTATAATAATGTAGATTTAGTCCAAATATACATGATGTACACACATTTTAATTCCCGTGTATGTGCAGCTTTTTGTGTGCTGTGAACTACTCGAAGTTTTAGACCATTAGCTAAAAGGTTAATTTAGAGTTTCTGGCTTTCAGATATGAACAATAGTGTTCAAGAATAAAGCCGAATTATCCAGAAGTCCAAACATTTTCTGTGTATAATGTTTATATCTGTGTATTTTGCTACAAACTGAGTAAAGATGGAATTTCTTCTATAGAGGGTGACGTGTTTGACTGGACCTTTGTCAGAAAAGGAGAAGTATCTTTGAGACCTAAATAAAAAGTGTCAGCTGACTTGCACAGTATCTCAGACAAGTTTCATTTCCTCTTGGTGTCTTCTCATGAGGACATTTTTGTTGCTCTGTTGTTTTATAACCAGGGTTTATTTTTATGATGTAGATTTATTAGAAGTCTCTGTTTGGAGGACGTCTCAGGCCTGGTCCAATGTCTTCTGGCTGTCCACCACAATCACCTGCTGTTGCAAAGTCTGAGGTAGCTTTAGAGGGAGAATGTCCTCTTTTGGCTGCCACCTTTGCCTACTGGGACAACATCCTGGGTCCACGTGTGCGCCACATCTGGACACCAAAGGAAGACCAAGTGATGTTCCTCAGCGATGGAGAGGTCACCTTTCTGGCTAATCACACACTGAATGGGGAGATTCTGCGAAGTGCTGAGTGTGGTGCAGTGGACGTGAAGTTCTTTGTCCTGGCAGAGAAGGGCGTCATTATAGTGTCTCTCATCTTTGATGGCGAGCTGAAGGGAGACAAGAACACATGTGCCTTGTCCATCATTCTGCCTCAGACAGAGCTGGCGTTCTACCTGCCGTTACACACCATCTGCGTAGAGAGGCTAAAGCATGCAATCCGCAAAGGACGCATTTGGATGCAGAAGGTACGTAGTTAGTCCTGCTGGTTATTTTCTTTTTTAAATCTCAGTCCTGCTCTGAACTATTATACAAAATTAGGCAAATTTTTATATTTCTTATCAAATTAAAGCCCAGCGTGCAAAGTATCACGTTTGTCTGTGTGATTTAGAATTACAACTCCAATTCTAAAAACTGCTGTAATGATTTGTGAACATTTCAGAGAGGCCTAGCCTCCCAGATGTAAAGATGGACAGAGGTTCACCAATCTGAGACAAACTCAGTTTAAAAACTGTGGAACAATGTTCTTTAACATACAATTCCACCATCTTCAGTGAATAACATGTAAGTTCAGGAGTTTTTGATTTGTGATTAGAAAACAATCAGGTCTGTGGGAGGAATAAATAGGAATAGCATGCAAATGCTGCACAGAAAGACCCTGGAGACTCAAACATGAGATAATTTAGTGCTAACCATGACACCATTGTGCACCTGAGATGTTGTTAAAACTCCTCATGTTATAACTGATTATACAACCACCTAACCTTTTATTCTTGTAATTGAAAGATTTTCTTTGTCATTTGAAAAAATGACTCTCGTTACAAGAAATGATCTGGATCTCCATATTTATTTTTCTCTTTGGGAAGCTTCTGCACTGGCCTCTTTTTCTTTTTGTCTATTCAATTTTCAGTCACACAATTACTGAGTCAAAAAAAGACGCATTTATGCTCCTTTTCACAAGTTGACACTATTTTCTGAGGTACTAATGAGGTTAGGATCCATCTGAGATACAGTACCAAAGCAGGCTTATATAACTGTCTTTTTTATGTTGGTTTATCAAAAAGGAGCTGGAGTGGTTTTTAGAGTTGGGTGAAATAATGATAACCTGTCGTTTTAAACTGAAACTAAATGCAAGAAGCAACCAGTATTTGTAGACCAAGGCAAGTCGAGTATAGATTTAATGTCTTTTTTGGATATTTTTCTTGATCTATATCTCTTAAATTCTACAAATCTGCTGTTTCCCGACTTGTTTGAGAGGTCTAATGAGGAGCAGCTCCACCAATGAGTTCTTCAATCCAGGAATCTTAACAACAAATACTCCTGATTTCTGACCTGACCTCCGTCACCTGGCTGTGGGATTGATTTAAGCTTTCCTTTAACTTCAGGGCAATAACATCATCTCGGTGCTGGGCTTGGAGATTGCCCCCATCATGCAGCTGTTGGCCTCGATGAAATCACACAGTGTGCCGGAAGATATAGATGTAAACAACAAACACACACACACACACTGAAGAACATCAAGCACATTCTGTTTTATATGATTAAAAACTGTTGAAACAAACTTAAAGCAGGTTTGTAATTAATCTGAACATCATCTGAACGACTTAAGAACATTTACAGTTTCAACAACATGTTAAAATGTTGTTGAAAAACTCTTTCCAGTAATTGTCTGATCAGAGATCTTCTCTATGAAGGACCTTCCAGCTCTGCTGCCCATTCAGATTCAGCACATCTCCTTCTGTCCAAAAAGCCCAAATAAGCTCCTCTGAATCATTTTCTGTAGCTTTCAAATGTGCTTTTAAAGCAATACTTGTGTCTGTGTTCTAGACGTGTTTTAACAAGCCCTCGTTTGTTTCGATCCTGCTGAGCAGATAAAAGACACAGTGCTAAACGATGATGACAACGGGGACAGCTGCCACGAGGATTTCCTCCACAAGTAAGCAATCTGGTACCACCAAATGGAGACAGATGATGAACAATGAACATTTAACACCCATCAAGCGTCCAATGATGAGTGATGGCTCTCCATTCAGCTGAAGTTCGCTGCAGAGAACGAACGAAGGCCAAATCTCAGTTTGGAGTCCAGATTTAAGAATCCAGATTGTTGAGATGAGAGTTTGCTAGCTGTGGTGATGAGACAGCATCTGTAGGAACTGGATCCTATAGTTCATGTTCTAAATGTCTTAGAACCAGAATATGACTCAAATCATGTGTCAGAAGTTAATTTTAGGACCCTTATGCTAATATCTTTCCTGGTTCTTGTGTCTCAGGTTTTATACCTCAAAGCTGTGATTAATTAGAATGTTTGTGTGAGTAATCAGCTGTAATTTTCCTCTTTCTGTTTCAGAGCCATCAGCTCTCATCTGCAGACGTGCGGCTGCTCGATAGTAGTAGGAAGCAATCCAGAGAAAGTAAATAAGGTAAACTTCCTGTCTTCATATTCGTTAAGACTGTAGAATCTGAAATCCGTTGCTGTGTGGTGCTGTTTGTTTTTATACCCCCCCCCCTTTTCTTTTTAGAAACATGAAAAATACACAAATAAGATGTAAATATGTGATATGAAGCTTTACAGTCTGTAAAGTCAATATGTAATGTGTCCCAGGTTTAAATGGAGCCACAAAGCTTCAGTTTTTTCTCTTTTAACTCACACAATAGATATTTTATTTACTGGTTTTATTGAGCAGAATGTAAATTAAACTGTCTCCATGTTAACGCTGATCTGTCTTTAAATCTTTATTTACTGATGTAATAAACATGAATCTTCACAGTTAAACCAAGTTGAATCCTAAAAGCGAGTTAGTTGAACAGAAATCAGAATGATATGAATATAAATATGAATATGTTGAGTTGCTGGTGTAAAGAAACAAACAGGTTTGTCTTCCTACAGATTGTGCGGACTCTCTGTCTCTTCCTCACCCCGGCTGAGAGGAAGTGCTCTCGTCTCTGCAGAACCAACTCTTCCTTTAAATATGACACTGGCCTGTTTGTTCAGGGTCTGCTGAAGGTAGCGACCACCTCTCTGATTATTCAGTAGAACATGACATGTCTCAGGACCTGCTTATCGCTGAAACCTGTAACCTGAAGTCTGTTTTCTTCACCATCCTGGTTCGGTAACTCGTAGGACTCCACAGGAAGCTTCGTCCTGCCGTTCCGTCAGGTGCTTTACTCCCCTTACCCGACCACGCACATCGACGTCGACATCAACACGGTGAAGCAGATGCCGCCATGTCACGAGCACTCGTATCGCCAGCGGCGCTACATGCGCTCTGAACTGAGCACGCTGTGGAAGACAGACAGCGAGGAGGACATATCCCCAGACACGATCGTCCACACTGATGAAACCTTCACCCCTGACCTGTGAGAGCTGACCTGGGGGTTACCTTTTTGGTTGTTTTAAATATTAGAAAATAAATTATGGAAAAGGGTGATCTTAGAGGGATAATTATTTTTTGTTTGTTTCAGAAATATTTTCCAAGATGTGATGCATAAAGACAAGCTGGTTAAGGATTTTATAAATGAGGTAAGAATATATAAAAATACATAATAAAAACAAATTTATAGTACTGTGTTGTATGTGTTGAAAATAATTTTTATCTACCTGTAATTTTACGACCCAAAATAAAAGAGCAGAACTCACAGTTCAGACTCAGAATAACATGCATCATGAAGTACGAGGATGAAATTCTTCATGTTCAAACGTGAAGCCAGGAGTCACAACAAGCTCATGAGTTCATATCTCCAACCGTTTACTCACTAACAGAGAAGACAAAACCTTGTTCCTGCAAAGAGACTGAAAAACATGGACAAAAAGAACAAATTTTCATGTTACGATTCTGTTTGTATATTCTTACAAACTTTGACAGACATCCCACCAGAAATGGACGTCGGTGAAGTTTAGGAGATTTATTTTCAGTGTTTAACTCTGTCGGTCTCCAGGGTAACGGGTTTTATTCTTTTTTGATAAACTTTGTTGAGACGTTTCTGCTCTAACTTTGAGCTGGAGATGTTCTGGGATGTGAAGGGGAAGGGACTTCACCCCTGAACACATGCTCAGACGTGTATGTTTCCTGCACAGCAGATACCTGAAACATGCACTTTCACAGGGCAGATGTAATCTCTCAATACAAACAGTAGAATTTATCCCTGAGGGTCACAGCCTGACGTTCGTTTCCATGTCAACCGTCCCTCAGTTGCAGCTACAATCTTTCCTCACAGTAGCAGCTTTTGTTTCAAGGTTAGGACAGTCAAGGGAGGAAAGGTGGGTGTTATTCCATTTTTTTTTCAGTAGAGTCACCTCTCAGACTGCTAATTGACATCCTGTGTTGTTCCCAGGTGTTCATGCTGAAGCCCAGTCTGTCCCTGCGGAGCACCTATCTGGCCCAGTTCCTGCTACTGCTCCACAGGAAGGCCCTCACTCTGCTCAAGTACATCGAGGACGAAACGTAAGAGAGCAGAACAAAAAGAATCCATGTGACAGCAGATAATATCACTCACACACACAGACACACTACAAAAACACGTTGTCAAATTTGTATGTCAGCATTGTTAATTTACCTGTTTTTTACCTTTTGAATTCTTATTTCTGCATCATTTAATTTTGCAGATAAGAAGGCTGAGAAGTGTGACAACTGATGAGATCACACTTCTCAGCCTCCTGAGCAAAGGTTAATCTGGGTGTTGGTAAGGAGACATATGACTGATTGTCAAACCTTGGATTCAGGAGGATCAGTGTTTGTCCAGGTTGTAGGACAGTGGACCAGATCTTTACCCTTGCTACTGCTCAGTCCAATGCAGTGTGGAGCCATGACCTTCAGCGTGTGCTGGAGATGTTCACTGCTAAGTGTGACCAGGTCAACTCCTCCTGAGACCATGGTCTTCAACCCAAAAAAGGTGTAAAATTCTCTTCAGATTGGCAGTGGGACTTTGCCTCTAGTGGAGGAGTTTAAATATCTTAGTGTTTTGTTCATCAGTGATGGAGGAGATGGACCAACGAGTCGGGGCTTCAGCCTCAGTGATGAGTGTGTTGCTTCAGTCTGTCATAGTGTAGAAGAAGCTGAGCTGACCCTCACCTGGTCATGAGATCTGGACCATGAACGAAAGACCAGGTGCAAACAGCTGGATTGAGCTTCCTCTGTAGGACCAGCCTTACGAGGTACAGTGAGGGGCTCCGTCATGTAGAAATAGAAGTAAAACTGTTTGCAACTTTTGAAACTAATTAGACGCCATATCAGCTGAGGTTGTTCAGACGTGTGGTCTGATCCCTCATGGTCGCCTGATTGAGGCTACAGCAAGCTCTCATGGACAAATTACCAAATATTTGGCTCTAGGTTGAAGGACAGGAGGCAGAATAAGTGTGCACTTTGGATGGAGATGCACAGAAATAGACGAGTTGGATTCAGCCAACTGCAGCTGTGAGCAGACGAGAGAAGTCCAAAAACCCTCCGAGTGGAACAGTGGGTTACGTTTTGGCAGGAGAACTTCTGTTCTAGAGATGCTGTTCTGCTGAGGAAGAGAAAAATCAGATGTGATCAGAAGATTCATCCGTCAGCTTTACATCCAGGAATCTGTTTTTAAGGTGCTGTGTCACAAAAACACCTGAAATATCAGAGGTCAGTTAGTGAAAAAAAAATCTAATTAGATGTAATGTTTGTGTGATTTTATAGAAACGTTGGATTCTCTTTTTAAATTCCAGTAAACCTGAGGCCTAAATTAGTAATTTATTCTAAAAGCAGTAGCTTCAGCCTTTCTAATGGATTTCGTGTAATGTTTGTAGTTTTCCCAGAGGCTGAATCAAATAAAAGTTTTCCAGGAAACCCTCAGGTTGTACAAGTCTGTTTTTTCAATAAAGCCTTAAGTCATAATAAGTTCAGAGTTCCAGTTAAAAAAGGCGGGTCAGCGTTTTTCAGCCTCTGCAGGATGGGTTTTTCTAGTGGATGCAGATGTTTGGTGTCGAGAGAAACCGCTGAAGAAATGTGATGCTCATAAAAACACCAGACATGTGAGAATAAGGTGCAAGAACACACACACTGCATCAGATCAATGCATCAAAGGGATTAATAATTGATAAAGTGAAAAAGCAATTTCACCCCTAATTTGTGTTTGAGCTGAGAAGAGGGAGCCCGTTAACAACATCATGTCACAACGACAGTATCTTTATTTTATTGCTTCAAAGTAATGACCAATAAAATGATGCTCAACATGTTCCAAAACCTTCATATGAGCTCAGCTGAGAGGCGACTTTATCACCATCAAAATACTAAATGGAGTTTTTACGATCATCATTTGATCGCTGATGAGATCTAATCATTTGGTGTCCCTCCCTCAGGCGCTGAAGTGATGCCAGGTTGGAAGGTGACCTACAGGCACCAAAAATGTCTCTTTAATTTAATCAGCACATGTTAGAAATCTGAGCTTTACACTCAGCTTTCACTTCCTGTAGTGAATAAAACTACTCTTAGCTGTATGTTTAATTGTATTTAGTCCCTGTGGGGTTACAGTAAGTCCGTTCTGGCTCGGCTCCAGGCTCACCTTTGTTTCATGTCTTTGTGAAGTTCAGTTTTGTTTTGGTTTTTACACCATCCATCCTGTGGTGACCTGGTCATCGCTCCATCTGGACTTGACTCATTTCCTCCTGTGCTTCATGCTGTTGCCTTTAAAAATCATTGTAGTTACTTTTCCTTTTACTTCTTTCCAGTTTTTTTTTTTTTAATAATTCCAAACCTATTATTAGAGTTATATCCATAAATTTTCGGGTGGCACTAACTGCATGAGTGAAGCCGTTACTTGTGTGTTGTTGAGAAAGCATTAAAGCAGCCTTGTTTATGATGCTGCCACCAGTCTGAGGTCTAAGGGCACATTATGTTACACGTGCTCTGACAGAATTCTTTATGCTCTTTTGCTATTCTGTAGTAACATACATAATTCAGCATGAAGTGGCATTTGTGTGCACAGCTGCAACACAACTAACCCAGACTTGTTTTGGTTTGCTTGTAGTTGTACAATATCTCCATGTTTGCTATTTTTTTATAGACAAAAAGGGAAGAAGCCATTTGGAACGTTGCGTAACTTAAAGACGGACCTGGATCTGACAGTGGAAGGAGACCTGAACATCATAATGGCGTTTGCTGAGAAGCTGAGGGCGGGGCTTCACTCGTTTGTGTTTGGGAAGTCATTCTACACCAGCATTCAGGAGCGAGACGTGCTCATGAGCTTCTAACGTTTATCACTCACATGTACTTTATGTTTTGTTTACTGTTACATAGAAACCTGCATGTTAATGAATGTTTACCATGAACCAGAATATTTGTTTGGTTTTTGATCAAGAAAAACATCATTTGACAGGCTGATTGTGTACACTGTTATGAGCCATGCGAATTTGATATACTTCATTAACAATGAGTGTAATGTGAGTTAAGTGTTTTAAAAGAGAAGTCAGTCAGAGCTGCATGAATTATTCATGTGCTCTCAGTTAATCGTGGGTCTGGATTAATTCATGATGTAAAAATCGGCTGTAGTGCCCTCTGAGACGTTCTCAGTTTAATTTAAGATTATATTTATTGAAAGATGAATTATGTGTGTCTACACTGCCTTTGTTTATGAAACAGTACATTTTAAATGGCTTTTTCTGATTATTTTCTATAAATGTGTTTAACACTGATGGCACGTCCTGCTGGATAATCACACATTGTACAGAAACAGGATTTGTAAAATGTCCAAATCCTTCCAAACTAAATGTGTATATGTGAGTGGCACGTTGTGCATGAAGTCAGTCTGTTTTCTCTTGCAGCTGCAGCTCAGTTACTGACTATATGGATTATTTGACCTGGATGAAGTCGTGCTGTGTTGGTGCATTTCTCTCTGAGATCAAAGCACATTTATTACAGATTCTTTAAGTTCTTTGCTTCATGTGTCTATATTGTGTGGAATGTTGTAAGACAACTCAATGAATAATAAATGGTGTTCTCACAAATCCTACATCTCTTTTCCCTTCTATAGACTTTAAATGTCTCACATTAAGAAAAGTAATCAGCTGATGAGCGACTCCACAGCTTCATGTAGAAAGGGAGTTTGTAGAAAAACTAATTCAGCTTCATGTTCAACTGAATGCTGAATCTATGAAGTCAAACTGTCTGTTGGTTCAAAGTCCAATGACTCAGTGCTGGTGTAGAAACTCTTCAGTTAGATGTTAAATCTCTTTCATTTAAAACTGAGTGGGACAATTTTTTATTAATGTGAGTGACTTTCTGCTCATTTGATTAGTCGTGTAAGTTGGTCTGCCTTAAAACAGTTTCAGAATATCAGAGAAAAGTTGATATTGTTATGCAGTTAAGGCCAAAATTATTAACTCCCTTATGAAATTAGTCAACACTCTTGATTTCTCCATTAACAACAAGTGTTTGTTATTTTGGAAAACAAATACACTATAAAAAAAAGGCTAATGATTTTGGCCTCTACTGTAAGTATTTTTCAAGAATAACAGCTCAGAAATACATTAAAAGAAAATATCCTTTAAGACCAGAGACAGGAAGAGAGATGCATCTTCCTTCAGTCGATCACCATGTGAGAACTCTCTGGAACTCATTTTGAAGCTAAAATCTTATTTCTTGCCTGTCAAACTGTGTCATATTTGTTTTTTTATATATATGTAGATTCAGCTAAAGACATGAGAACAAAATGTGTCTTTGTGACAGACTGCTGGCAACAAAGACTCACATTCAGTCTGCAGCTGTTCTTTGTTTTTACACCTAATTTCCAAGTATTTACTTGCTTTTATGGTTATCAAAGACTGGAAACAAAAAGAAATCCCAAAACAGATATACAGAGAAACTAAAGTTATACTGTGAATTATTGAATTATTAAAAACCACACTGAGAAATCCACAATCCTGTTGAGACGGAGTTCAACCTTCAGTTTTTGACTTTAATGGTACATTAATCGCTGTGATACATCATGTACTACTTAAGTTTTTTAAGTCAGTATTTGTTACAAGCACAATGAAGATATAAAAGGCAAAACTACAAATGAATCCTGAGTTGACTCTTGCAATCTGCCTGCAGTCACTAATAATATAGATATGTATCTAAAAATTATAGAATCTATAAAAACCTGCCTTCCCTAAAGCCCTGCAAAAAAAAGGCAGCTTGAAGATCTTTGCCCATCTATAATTGCCTGAAGCAGGAATATAATTACACGTCCTCTGGAGGACCTCAGAGTGATGCATATTTAAAAGAAGACAAGAAAGAAGCAAGTGAGGAAGCTGTTAATTACATACAGTGGGGCAAAAAAGTATTTAGTCAGCCACCAATTGTGTAAGTTCTCCCACTTAAAAAGATCAGAGAGGCCTGTAATTTTCATCATAGGTATACCTCAACTATGAGAGACAAAATGAGGAAAAAAAATCCAGAAAATCACATTGTCTGATTTTTAAAGAATTTATTTGCAAATTATGGTGGAAAATAAGTATTTGGTCAATAACAAAAGTTAATCTCAATACTTTGTTATATAGCCTTTGTTGGCAATGACAGAGGTCAAACGTTTTCTGTAAGTCTTCACAAGGTTTTCACACACTGTTGCTGGTATTTTGGCCCATTCCTCCATGCAGATCTCCTCTAGAGCAGTGATGTTTTGGGGCTGACGCTGGGCAACACGGACTTTCAACTCCCTCCAGAGATTTTCTATGGGGTTGAGATCTGGAGACTGGCTAGGCCACTCCAGGACCTTGAAATGCTTCTTACGAAGCCACTCCTTCGTTGCCCGGGCGGTGTGTTTGGGATCATTGTCATGCTGAAAGACCCAGCCACGTCTCATTTTCAATGCCCTTGCTGATGGAAGGAGGTTTTCACTCAAAATCTTACGATACATGGCCCCATTCATTCTTTCCTTTACACGGATCAGTCGTCCTGGTCCCCTTGCAGAAAAACAGCCCCAAAGCATGATGTTTCCACCCCCATGCTTTACAGTAGGTATGGTGTTCTTTGGATCCAACTCAGCATTCTTTCCCCTCCAAACACGACAAGTTGAGTTTCTACCAAAAAGTTCTATTTTGGTTTCATCTGACCATATGATGTTCTCCCAATCCTCTTCTGGATCATCCAAATGCTCTCTAGCAAACCGCAGACGGGCCTGGACGTGTCCTGGCTTCAGCAGGGGGACACGTCTGGCACTGCAGGATTTGAGTCCCTGGCGGCGTAGTGTGTTACTGATGGTAGCCTTTGTTACTTTGGTCCCAGCTCTCTGCAGGTCATTCACTAGGTCCCTCCGTGTGGTTCTGGGATTTTTGCTCACCGTTCTTGTGATCATTTTGACCCCACGGGGTGAGATCTTGCGTGGAGCCCCAGATCGAGGGAGATTATCAGTGGTCTTGTATGTCTTCCATTTTCTAATAATTGCTCCCACAGTTGATTTCTTCACACCAAGCTGCTTACCTATTGCAGATTCAGTCTTCCCAGCCTGGTGAAGGTCTACAATTTTGTTTCTGGTGTCCTTTGACAGCTCTTTGGTCTTGGCCATAGTGGAGTTTGGAGCGTGACTGTTTGAGGTTGTGGACAGGTGTCTTTTATACTGATAACGAGTTCACACAGGTGCCATTAATACAGGTAACGAGTGGAGGACCGAGGAGCCTCTTAAAGAAGTTACAGGTCTGTGAAAGCCAGAAATCTTACTTGTTTGTAGGTGACCAAATACTTATTTTCCACCATAATTTGCAAATAAATTCTTTAAAAATCAGACAATGTGATTTTCTGGATTTTTTTTCCTCATTTTGTCTCTCATAGTTGAGGTATACCTATGATGAAAATTACAGGCCTCTCTGATCTTTTTAAGTGGGAGAACTTACACAATTGGTGGCTGACTAAATACTTTTTTGCCCCACTGTATAGAATATCTTCAAGGACTGAACCAAAGATGTCCTTCAGGAGTTTAGTTGAAAATATAATTCAAAAGACGCTGACAAAAATTCTTTTAAAAAGCCGCAGCCAAATTAAGTTGCACTTCAGAGAAAGACTTGATTGGCAAGCTTTGAAGTTCCGTTAGGGAGGTTTCATTTTTGTGAATGGGAGAGAGATTATCATAACCTCCTGAAAAGTACCCCAGAGTGTTAGTAAATGCTGTATCGAGTGTTGTTTTCTGCTGAAACGTTCTATAACAGTGTCATGGTTTTTCAGGAGACAGAATTCTCATGTAGGGCACAAAGATGGAACCAGATGGCAAACAGAAAAATCTGTCTTTTTATATACTAACATTCCTTGCAAAGTCCTCAGCTGATGATTCTACTAAACCTTTTCAGCAGACAAAAACAGTATTTTGTCCACATTTTAGAAACCAAAACTTCAAATTGAGAACATTTCACTGTTTGTTTGAGGATGACAGCAGAAAAAACAAGTCACTTCCGTAGACGGGAATTCAATTAAAAAATATATATTAACAGTTACACTGAAACATTAAACTGTACAATGCTTTTAGAATTTCACCCATATTCTTTATTATCCAGTTCACTGGCTGATCCTATCTAGCATGTTATTGATATTTTATTCATGTAATAATATTATTTGTTTAACATAAAAATGACAGATTCCGTGGTCATTTTTAATATGTTTGATAACAATTTTGTAGAATATATGTATTTAATGTAATTATTGTAAAACATTACTGTGAGATTAAATATTAAAACAACGCTGATAAAAAAAACATGCTGATTTCTTGGCAATGGGCGTGGCTTTACATGGGATTTTATCCTATTGGTCAGTTTCTGACTCGCAATTTTCTTCCTATTGGTCAGATTTGTTTCTGCTCCCGACAGAACAGGAAGAGACGGTAACTGGCTACCTGCCATGTAAATATGGAACAGAGGATGCTAGCTGAGTCCATGTTCAGAACCACAACAAGGGCAGCTTCTCCTGAATAACTGAAGCAAAGATGAAACTGCCAGCTTTATCGGATATATTATGGTATGTCACGCGTACTAACATACTTTTATTGACTCTATTAAAAAGAAGAAGTATTAAGATGCGGCCTGTATTCGTTAGCTTGCTGGTTAGCCTCGTTGCTAACGTTTTTGTAGCAGCTTTCTTAATAACTTCACTATCACAAGCAGTTAAATGGGTCTATCTAGACGCATGTTGAGTGTAGTAGACGAGTCAGGGGACTTTTTAATTATGTTGAAAGAGACTACTAAACGAAACGTGTTGTGGTGTTTGTCTCTGCTGAGGAAAGTTATCAGGAAATTCCTGGGACCTGGGATTAGATCTACCGGTAGGTATGGCGCTTTATTCCAGATTACAGAGGTTTAGGGAAATCCAGAAGACACCTAGCTGTGTTCAGTTTTACCCTTCACGCGTTTTATTTTTACCTGTTTACGATGTAAACATGTCTAATCAGGCTAATCCCTTAGACATCCCAGTGTGTGGATTTTAATCCTCATATTTTAAACAACAGTTTATTCTAAACTCTGCTTAATTTATATAGGAAGACATATGTAAAGTAAGAGTAAAGCATGTAGTGTTATCAAACCTGAGATAATCCCGGTTCTTTTCACACTCTGCACTGAAATTATGAGCCATTTTGTTTGTTGTAAACTGAGGGGGGCATTGTTAGTTAGTTTACAATGTGTTAAGAAGTTTGTTGGACATAAGTGGCGGCTGAAAATGGATTTACTTCAGCTGCATGAGGCTCAGCTCACACTGCATTTCTGTATGAATCAAACCTGAAAACAGGTGAAATGACAGACAGGTAAATGTAGTGAGTCATCGTCATCTCAGTTCTTGGAGGGTGAACTTGGTTTACAGGAATCTCTTTGATGTCAGTTAGTAGTTCCAGAGTTTACATTTTATTAAAAGAAGAATTAGTGGCCTTTGACATAATGCACAAACTAAAAAAAACACTCCCTAATATGGGTTAGTGTCAGACAGGTAGTGGGGGTCTGGTCTCCAGGGACCCAGATTCTTTGTAGAATTACTGAATTTAACTGTTAACACATTATTTTATCATAGTCCAAAAGAAAGTTGAGAAATGCTGGTTTCTGTCAGAAGAAGCAGGTTGTTTAATCTCTGTGGTGTTTAGTTAATATTATTTAAGTTGGATTAGTAAAGGATGTTTGTGTGGGATGCAGTCGGGCTCGTTACACCTGTAACGACAAGCAGCAGAGACTGAATTCTGATAAAGCTGGTTATGTTCATGTCTTGTGTAATATGTTAAACCTTTGCTCACCCCATGGCTCATAGCGTTTTGGCTGTCAGGGTCAATATTCTGATAACTGTGTAGCCACTTAACAAGTAACAGTGTAGTCAAATTTAAACTGGAGGACAACATCTAAAAATGACAAATTCATTTTTTTATTAGGTTTTTAAAAGACAAAAGGATTGATGGGAAAACTAAAAATAAGAAAAAGGCAAGTTTTGACTTGTTTCCTCATTCAAAGGTTTTTCACTTCCTATTTTGAAAACTTTTAAAGAATGTCAACAGATTTTAAAGACGCATCAAGTGATTATAAGAACTTTAATCTCAGCACTTGGTCATGTGATTTACTGCTGAAGCTTTCAGACTTCTGGTAACTTTTAGCAGTCAATGAGATGATTTTATAATAAATTAACTGATTATAAATCTATAGTTCAGTTTGCAACGTTACACTTAAAGGTTTCATATGTTAGAATTAGACCTTGTCGTCAAGTCGGAGTGCTGCAGTTCATCCAAAAAAAAACAACTTTTGCTCTCAGCCACTCACCCCCTCCCCTTTCCTGATTTTTCTGCTGGGTTGCTAGGTCGAATGATGATCTTTGTTTTGTTTCTCTTGTATTTATTCAGTTTTTGGGAAGGAGGTTGTGGTTTCTTAGGTTTACTACAAGTTACCTCAGGGCTACTTCTTTTACTTTTTGCTGCTGGTTGTTGTGGAATTACAGCTGCTTGTGTTGAGGACTTGGCAGCCTTGCAGACTCACATGTGATTCATTATGGAATCAGAAAGTCTGGACGTGGAATAGTTATTGTAAAGAATGATTCTGTCCTGGAACAGCATTTTTAAAGTGACAGAAACTAGCGACCACCCAGCTGGCTGAGATCGAAATCTGTTACAATGTTACCTTACTTTCAATATCAGTAGGACGTTAGACTGTTGTGTGATTATTTCACTGTAAAATTCTTACATATTGCACCTTTAATCAAAACATTTGCAGTTTAGTGGTAAAACTATCAGTTTTCGCGTTTATTTTGTTTAAAATAAGGACGTGCTTTTTAATCTCCTTTTACAGTTTGTGTCTAATTTATTGAAATGTGGATTGTCTAATCAACTTTTCTCTCTGCGTGAAATAAAGAAATGTGTTAAAATAAAAGCATGTGCAAAAAAATTCCTTCTTATTGTTTGAATAATCTTATTTTATATATTTCATTAAATTAAAGACCGTGTAAAGGGAATTCTGCTATTTTCTTCTAACCACATTATAAACATAATAAATGTTCTAAACATGTGAAAAACCTCCCAACAATTAAAAACTGAATTGTGGAGCTAGCCTTCAAATTGCGTTTCAAGAGTTTTCTGTTTCAGGATTTTATGGGCGGGTCTAAAAGGGCAGGATAACCCCGCCCCCTGCTGCTCTCGTCATATAAAACCGTACAGTGCGGTAGCTTCAGTGGTTTTCCCGCTCCTTCATCCGAGGGATGACCGTCTGAAAAAGCTTTGGGTTGATTTTGTGCAGAGGAGCCAAACAGTAGACAGTAACTAAACCAGCATGATAGGTAGGAGCTACTTCTGCCACCTGCTGCCTTCATATGCTAAACAAAGCTCAGAATGGCGTAGCAGCACATTCCACTCCTTCACTGATCAACAAGTCTGAATCATTGCGGTTGTGTGGAAATATTTCAACTCCTCAAAAAGCAGCGATGCGCAGTTTTACATGTGGGTAGAACCTCAAACTTAACGAACCAGCCGGAACTCAGAAACGGAGGAAATGCAGTGATGTGGGGAAGAGAAGGAGGTGCTGCTAGAGGATGAGACAGACAGGTTTCAGCGCCTGCAGCGGACACGCCCCCAGCGTCTCAGAGCAGAGAAAACTCATCCTTTTTTCATTATTTTGTAACCAAATTTCATATGCTTCGCAGTGTTTTTAATCATTCAAATTTGGCTGGATGACTAATAACTAATATTCCTGTGCAGTGACAAACTCAGAACACACATTTGTTGTTACTTTACACGGGCTTTAAACAAATAGTCTAATTAGACTTCATGCAGTTAG
Source organism: Pachypanchax playfairii (assembly GCA_006937955.1). Classification (NCBI taxonomy): domain Eukaryota; kingdom Metazoa; phylum Chordata; class Actinopteri; order Cyprinodontiformes; family Aplocheilidae; genus Pachypanchax; species Pachypanchax playfairii. The sequence goes on from SSNP01000191.1 coordinate 719,210, forward strand.
TTTCTTTGCTTCATGTTCCTGACAGTTGGTAAACTGTTTGAAGAGACTCTCTCTCCAGACTTCAGTAAACTGTAACTCAACTGAAACTTCGTCCTGTCTTCTGGTTTTGTTCCTGTGCCATGGAAATTAATCTGACACTTTACTCTGTGTTTAGTTTTGGACATCAGACTGAGAGCCTGTAGCCATGGATGGGCTTACCTCCAAAAACAATGAAACCAACTTCTTCAACATCGAGCATTTGGATCAGCTTCTCAACAAGCACAACTCAAACTTCATCTGGCTCCTTGTTGGTAAGCCAGAGATGTTTTTACAGCTTAATGCATAATCTTTCTTTTCTTCCTAAGATATAAAACGTTCCCTGTTTATTTGGCTTTCTAAAAAAACTGATAAAAGGGTCTATATCAGATGGAAGTATGAGGTGAAACAGTGGTACATTTCACTTAAACCTATTACAGCTTGTTAGCCAATAAATAATACGATCATTGACTTGATTATTTGACTAAAGTAATCGTTTGCTTTTATATATATATTGTAGTTTCCCTGTATGAGCACGCATCTTATTATATTCTTGTGTCTTGTTTGGTGAAAGTTGTAGCATTTAGATTTCTTCTTGTTTGTGTTTATTTTATAAATTCACACTGTTATTTGCTCTTCCAGCTACCATTCTGTCCTGCGGATGGATCATCTATCTAACTTATTACAACTCACGCAACGTTGGACTCATCCTCACCCTCATCATCAACAGACTTTACAAGGATGGCTACATTCACATCGGTGAGTTTATCAGGAGCTTAGTGAGTGATTAGGTATGAAGGATCTAAATCCCAGAATTTACTAAAACTAGTGACTTTCTCCTGTTTGATATCTGAACTAGCTGGTTTAATTTGAATCCCAACACATTCACTGATTTGTATTTTTCGTGTCTGATGCTCTGTGTACAGGCTCGTTCTCCTTCTCTGTGCTGTCAGGAAAAGTCATGTTCAGGGAGGTTTACTTCATCAACCAGGACATGTCCATCAGGTCATCTTACTTGTGGTTCCCAGCTTGATTCAGGTTTTATCAGATGCTTTGTTGTGTCGCAGATTCTTTAATGATTTTTTTCTTTGTGGGTTACAGGATACAGGACGGCCTTCTCATATTTCGCTGGTGGAAAATGTATAACCCAAAACAAAAGCAGCATGGTGAGTGGAGCGTGATGTGTTTAAATATTAAAGACTCATGCTGCTGTTTAGTCAGTATTAGGGTTGAATTAAACTGATCAACAGCAGCTTCTCCAATGAGATACATACTTATAAAAGTAAAATTACATTGTGAAAACTACACGTGTTAAAGCTGATTAGTTTTATTGCTTTGGCAGATTTTTTATAGTTTTTGTACAGTGTGTGGGACGGTGTGATGTTCAGTGGAACATCATTGTTTCCACAAGGATTTTCATTTACACCCTTTGATTTTCCCCATTCAAATTATAAATCAATTTCCTGTCTTCCAATGTCAGGCTGTTAATTGTCCCTTTGTCTTCTAACAGATCCTAAAGCAGAAACCAGGCTTTACGTGACTGTTAACGGCTTTGAGTTTCACGTCTACAACCGGACTGACCTCTATGCACGGCTGCAGGAGACGTTTGGACTGGATCCCACCCTCTTAAGACCCAAGAAGGACGAGGAGAAAGGAGGAGAAAATGAGACTCTAGAAAGGTAAAAGGCAATCGAGCTTCCTGTCTTTAATGTTACTTTATTTTCTCAAAGTCAAACCTTAATCCTGTTTGTTACATAAAAGCTTTTTTTTCTGGGGCTGATTTTATTAAAGAACAGTCACTGATAACCACAGAATTAGGATGAATAAATAAATATTCTGGTAGGTAAAACTAGATGTTGCTTAGCAGTTTATTTTATTTTCTTATTAACAGGATTTTAAAGTGGTGCTTCAAAAGACTAAACTGTTTTAAAAAGCTGAATGTTCTCACTCTTTTCTCATTGTTGTTTCCAAATACTCTGAACACAGACACAAAGGTTTACTGATAAATTCATTATAGATACAAAAAACATGCAACATGAATATCTTGATGTCTTCTGGCTCTTGTTCAGTGTGAACATCAGTGCAGAAAGTCCAGACCCCACGTCGTCTTGGCGCTCCCTCATTCCTGTCATCAAAGTCAACATCAGCACCGTAAGTATCCCACAAATTCCAACCAGTGTTGCAGTTTTAGTTAAGGGGATTTGGGAGAAAACAAGCCTCCAGATGAGGAAGATTTCTGTGTGTTATGGTCTTGTTTTCTCTCTATCAGGGGCGCTTGGCGTTTGGGAACCACCACCTTCCTCAGACTTTGTGCGTGAACTTTGAAGATGCATTCCTGACATACGCCACCAAACCTCCATCCAGCCACCTGGATCAGTTCATGCATATTGTCAAGGGTTCACTAGAGAATGTGCGAGTGATGCTGGTTCCCAGCCCACGTTACTTGGGTCTGCAGAATGATGAGTGAGTTCAAGTTACTTAAACTAATTTAAACTGATTACAGGAGAGAATCATATGTGTTTTTCTTTGAGTATTCTGTTTTTAAATTCTTCTTGTTCAAGAGAAGTTATTTAAATGTAATCATTCTTTGAAAAGATGCTAACAAACTTATACAGCATAGCAAAATGTAAAAATATGATTTTTCTTTATTTTAAACAATTTCACTGTTGAAACATCATCAGAAAGGAAATTATTTCCCAATTTTATCCATAACTCCAAATTATCCTGTTTTTTTTTTTTAAATACCATAATAACAGCAGAAAATGGGATTATTATGAATCATACCCCACATTTCTTGTGTTTTTAATCTTAAATATGTGTATCTGCAGCATGAAGCTTTAACACACAAAGGTCCAGAACTCATTATTTGTTTCTGTTCCCATTTGAACAAAATGAAAAAAGACAATCTTCTCTTCAAACTGCTTTATTTTTACTTACAAATGTGTGTCAGCAGTTTACTAAGTGTGAACTTAAACCACCCTGAAGGTTAAATGTCACATTAAGACTTACTGATTATTAGTTGACAGAATATTTGTTTTATTGTGACAGAGTTAGGGTTAATTTTTAAAGTCCTACTTTAACTGTTATGTTTCTCATTGTGTTTTTGGTATTTTAGACCTCCCAGACTGATGGGTGAAGGTTTTGTGGTAATGCAGTCCAACGATGTGGACATATACTATTACCAGGACGAACCTGGTGAGCAGCTCATATATACTGATGAATAAAAACACATTATCTGTTAAACATAGTGTTCTTGGCTCAGCAGTTGATATAACCAGCCTTCTTTTGTAGCTTCCTGATTGTTTTTCAAAGCTTCTATGTATCTGTTATTGTTTGGGTTTTGACTGTGTGTCTTTCCATCCAGGTCTTGTCCCTGTGGAACAGGAGAACGGGGAGGAGGCGGAGACGAGCAGCGAGGATGATAAACTCCAGGACCTTCCACCGTGTTGGGGTCTTGACATTGTCTGTGGAAAAGGAACTGACTTTAACTACGGACCGTGGGCGGACCGCCAGAGGTGAGTAAGGAAGCACACACAAACATAAAGTCTGACTTTGTCTAAACATCCCTAAAACAGATAATTTGCCAAGAGGAGTGTTTTCTTTTTTAAATTCTACAAACATGACATAAAGGAGCCCAGGCAATTTGTCCATCAATTTGTACTTTTGTAGTTTCTGTCGTGTTTTTTGAGTCTGAAAAGAAGCTGCCTGCCTCAGGTCTGTTCACACCCACCTCCAAACGCTTCAGACCCACATTTGAATCCTTGGTACCAACAAGTCACCGAATCACACCCACCTTGGCAGATGCTGCTACAAAGACAGTCTTTTTATTAAGGATATGAAAGTATAAAAAACACACATATATAGTAAAATGAATAACAGGCTGATTCTGGGCAGGTTGATGTCTTTATACATGGTGTATGCAGTGTGGAGATGCATGTAGTAACAGAAAACAGTGACATTTTGCTACTAAACACCATGATATTATAGATCCTGGATTTTTTTTTTCTAAGGGATTGTCTTTGGAAGTTTTTCCTGCCTGCTGACTATCAGCCCATGAAAGTCACTGAGGTTGCACAGCCAGGAAAACCGAGGCAGATTCAAGCCTTCGAACTCCGTATGAACATCATCGCTGACGCCACCATCGATCTGCTTTTCACCAAAAACAGGGTGACTCTTTTTTTTCTTGTCATTCACTTTGATCTTACTTCCTCTTGCTGCTGTGTGCCTCATCTTTGTCTTTATGCCTCACCATATTCCATTTATTGATATTGGTTCATGTTTTATTCCTTTTCAAATCTTTTTCCTTGGGCAGTGGAGGGATTTTTTCCCAGCTCCGTGTGTGGAAAGCATACTAAAAGACCACATTAATATTGAATAAAGACAGAAAATGGCTTGAAACAAAGGATTGTCATTTAATCACCTCTTCTAAACAAAACATGTTCAATAGAGGGTACTTATATTTTTAGGTGGTAAAGCAGTCGTCTGTTAATCAGCTTTTATAATGTCTCTGTTTGCTTTCTGTCTCCTGTGTTCAATCTTCTTCTCTGTTACTAGGAAACCAATGCCATCCATGTGAATGTAGGTGCAGGCTCGTACCTGGAAGTCAACATCCCCATGACTGTGGGAGAGAATGGTAAGTGTGTCTCACAGTGAGATGAGGAGAATAAATTTGTCCAGAAAATGCCTCTTTGGCTCAAGATTAAATTTACAAATGTAAACACATCAATGTATCTTCAGCTGGCATGATGGGAAGGAGGTTTATCAAGAACCAAGATGAACAAATGTTCTAAACATGCTCATTTTACTTTACAGGGTTAGAAGGTTTAACAAATTTCATATGTTTTCCTTGTTGAATTTACAGAATTATTAAATAGATTTTGTTGCTTCTGGACTGTATTTTAGTTAAGTGTGTAAATATCTGTGTACAGATGGATGAGGCAGGAATAGAAATGTAAAGTGGAGGAGGAAGGTGATTCCATCACCCCAGCAGGATTCCTGGCCTGCATCAGGATGGTTCTTTTGGTTCTAATAAACAAACAGCAGAATAGATGTTTTAAAAAGACAGAATATTCAATGAGTTGGATCAGAAACCCAAACTCTTTGAAACATGTTTATAAAACAGAAGACTTTGTAAACAACTTCCAAAAACTGCCCAAATTTCCTCTGGATAATATGCAGAAATTAGTCATGAAATTGAAAAACTTTAATCTTATAATAGAGGCAGAAATCACAAAATTCTGGTCAAATTACAATTTTTTTTACAACAATATTAAAAATTCCAAACAACTTAGACATTAACAGAATAACACTTTTCTTTTATCTTGACTCTGTATAATTACAGCTCAGCTCTTCTTCTACCTTGCAGATATTTTTCTTGCAGCTGGTAGCTTTAATAACCCGCCCACATCGCTGCACTTTCACACTTGTTTTCTTCAGCCTCAGTTAATCCATCGGTCTGTGATCCAACCTCTCATGCCACATGCCAAAGGGCAGCGAGCATCGAACCAGAGCTCCTTCCTAAAAACCTCTTAGCTGCTTGTTCTGTTGCACTCAAAACCAGCCAGCAGTAGTAAATCATATTAACATGAAGCTGTAATAAAAGAAGCTGGAGAGGAGTTTTATTTGTCTTTATTGGCAGTTGAAGCACAAACGGGGTTGGTAAATTCTTTGAACGCTGTGACGAGTCTTTATTTCACAGGATTTCTGTGGCTGAAATAAAACACTTGAAACCATCTCATGTAAATTTAAAGCCATGATTTTATTACAGACATTTTGAAGGTTTCCTGCAGTGATTTATCCCATTGATCAGATAACATTTCTGGGCTGTCAGTTCTCTCCTCCTCCAGAAGTCCCATGGACATGAGGAGATTTTCAGTTTTTGCTGCAAAAATGAATCATTTTTATTTTAGAAGTTGTGGGTTTGAGTTGAGAGATTTTCACTCTTCCTGTTTTTTTGGCCCTCAGGTTACTCTCCTACGATTAAAGGTCAGCTGCTTCATGTGGACACCACCAGCAGCATGCATTACAGGACTCTTCTGGAGGCTGAGATGTTAGCTGTAAGTAGCAGGAGGATGCAGCTGAATGTTTCCTGCTTTTAGAAATGTTTTTCACTAAATACAGTGTGTTTCTGCCTCTGCTGTAGTTCCATGTGATAGCCAGCTACCCCCGCGTGTGGAACATGTCCCAGTCATGGCAGTGTGAGATTGAGGTGTACAAGGCTACATACCATTTCATCTATGCTCAGAAAAACTTCTTCACTGGTGAATGGAGCTATCATGGAACAAATCACGTCAAGCATGCACAGTGATAATATGAAACTCTTGTTGGTGATTGTTCTTTTTGTCTTTAAAGATTTAATCAAGGACTGGGCGAGTGACAGCGCTCCTGATATCTACTCCTTTGTGCCCTATTCTTGGAAGTTCAAGATCTTATTCCACCAGTTTGAGATGATTTGGGCTGCAAACCAACACAACTGGATCGATTGCTCCACCAAGCAGCAGGAGAATGGTAAACAAATTCTCTGTAACATCAAAAGCTCCACAGAAGTAGGAACAACTGGAAAGAATTAAGATCATGAAAATATGACATTTTTGAACCTTTTAATAAAAAGATGTAATGAAGAGGAATGCTTTTACTCTTGATCTTATCTGACGTTAAAATATTTGGCTCTTTTCTTTGAAATCAGTCAGCTGATCATGATCAGATGGAATTAGTCTCAGTCCCCCAAACCAAAACTGTGTTAGGCTCTGACAGCTGCACAGGTGTGGCCGTACGGTGGTAGCTACCTGTTAGGGTGATAATCCCTGGACCTGGTGGTGGATGCCTGAGGTGAAGGGTATCCTCAGGTAGAAGGAGGAGCTCTACATGGTTTGGCCAGTCTGTGGAAGCAGCTGACAGGTATTGGCAGGCCAGGTGATCTGCAGCTTGGGTGGTTACAGAGGTGTAAACCTGGGTGTTGGAGGAGTTTGTTGTGGCTATGGAGTGAGACTTTAGGGTCAGCTTCAAACAGTTTCTGACAAAAGATCATATGTGTCAGGCAGGAGAAGCATTGCTTTGCTAACAGTTTATCATGGGGATGGAATACTGTTGAGATTAACTGAGGAGATAAACATCAGAAGAAATACTTTGCAGCCCGAGTGATATACCTTCTATTGAGGGAGCAGAGACTTGCCTTCCTTCAGGGCTGAGGTTGTTAAATGACTCCATGCCAGCAGGGCACCGGGGATGAACGAGTCACCTGAGGTTCCTAAAGGCTGGATATTGTCCCACTGTCTTGGTTGGCACGCCTATCAGAGAGTTGATACTAGTACTTCTGAGGCAGTGGTCCCTTTCTTTGATAAAGGAGGGCAGAGAATGTGTTCTAACTACAGGGAGCATCACCTTTCTGGAACCATCGGTGCTGTGGTTCTGGAGAGGAGAATCTGACTGGTAGCTGAAATGAAATGTAAAAATAATCCTGTTGTTCTGTATGTGTCCAAACATAAAAACTATCAGTACCTTAAATCCTCCTTAACAGTTGGGGTTTCTGTTTGTTACAAGATATTTAACTTCATTAGAAGATGATGGTACTGTATATGTGTGCCCTTCCTAATCCTGAGACAGGCAGACTAATCAATTACATGATTGATCTTCTACAGTGTACCTCGCAGCCTGCGGCGAGACGCTCAATATAGACTTCACTCTGCCTTTCAATGAGTTTGTTCCTACCATCTGCCATACCCGCTTCAGCTTGAAGGTGAGTCCTGCTTTAAGTGCACATGTTTTGTTCCAAGAATAAAAACATCAATTTTTTTTTAAGTGTAAAACTCGTCCTGTGTGAAACATCTACCTGCTGATTTTAACTGAACTCACTGTGTATTTTGTGTTGTTTTTTGAGATTGAGCTGTATTTGCTGTGGACCCACAAAACTCTGAATACATGTAGAGGTGTGTGTGTCACATGCTTTGTCCCCTTCAGGCTGAAGATACAGACATGCGACTGTCCTTGCCCGAGTGCCACCCGAGCCGCTACCCCCTTCTCACCCTGGCCAAAGACTACCAGAACATTAAGCTGCCGCCAGACATGTTCATGTCAGGAGAGAACCAAGGAGCCCCCCCTCCGAAACCCACCAAGCCCCGCTGGAGGAACGTCACCCACTCAGAGTGAGAGAAAGAGTTTCTACATTGTGTTAGTATGACTCACCCTCGAATCAGCTTGGAAGTAGAAATCAAATGTTGTCGAGGTAGCTGGTGGGAACATCAAGCCCACCGAACTTCAGCTTGTTTACAGTGACATTAGATATTTATTTCATTTCATTTGGTTTTTAGATGCTTAACGAAATCTCAACAGTTACTTAGTTTTTTTGAATGAGTCTTTTTTTTCTAACAAACATCACAAATAGCTTAGAATCTAGTGGTTTTCTGATCTGGAATCAGATATTTACAAAAAATTTTTTTATTTTAAAGAGTCCCTTCCATTAAAACCAGTTTTTCTGAGGTTTCTGTTGAATATTTTAGCTCCACAGGTGTTCTTACCTTCATAGTGGGTGAAAACAGGTCAACAACTTCTCTTTCAGTTTTTATCTCTCAAACTACGCAGGTGGTGATAAAACCAGAGTTCTCCCGAGTTTGAACAGTCTGTATCTGTTTCATCACAACTCCTTTGTTCGTTAGTATTCATCAGCTGCTGCAGTTGAAACCACGCCTAGCATGCTGCTGGCTAAAAGCTGTTAGCATAAGACGTAACAAACAGGAAGAGAGATCGTCTGATGTTACCATGCGCAGCGGGGCAGGAAACAGTATACCTTGCTCTCATAGGCTAGTTTGTTAGCCAATCAGAGTCCAGCAAATTCGAATAATGAATATGAACAAGCTGCTGCCGAAGCCTGATGGAATGAGCCGGAACCACCCAAATTTTAACGCAGATAGATTGAAAGGTCTGTTAATCAATGTTTCCTAATGTTTTTTAAATATAAAATGTTTCATATTACAGGTTAATACTTAAGAAATAACCACAAAGTCATGAAATATGTATGAAATGGACTCTTTAAGTCAGGGGTGTCAAACTCCAGGCCTCGAGGGCCACTATCCTGCATGTTTTAGATGTTTCCCTGTTTCAACACACCTGATTCAAATCCTCTGTATTTCAACAAGTCCTTCAGAAGCCTGTTAACGACTTGTTCATTTGAATCAGGTGTGTTGAAACAGGGAAACATCTAAAACATGCAGGATAGTGGCCCTCGAGGCCTGGAGTTTGACACCCCTGCTTTAAGTGATTTGAAGGTTTCCTGGAAAATCGTAATGAAGCTCCTGCAGATTTATTTAAACAGCAGCAGGTTGAGGTTTGTTTCAGAAACTCCAGGTTGTTTATCTTTTTTAAATGTTTACATTGTGTTCTCCTTTAGGATCCATATTATGGTATTCCTACTTTCATACATTGAATAGACTCCATTCAGACCCCTGAATTATGACTTGATTAATTCTTCACCTCATCTTGATGTTGTCACTTGATGAACTCTTGAATCCTTGTGAACACTGAGCCTGAAGACTCCACATTCAGATTAGTCGTTATGTATATGACCCTGATCCATGCTGATGCTCCACTGTGAGAGATCCTCACACCTCCTGGGACGTTACCATCCAATCCTTTCTGGACCAGTGCTCTTCTTGCTGCAGAGAAATTGGGTGTGACCTGTTTGCTTCCTTTTCTCTGTACTTCATGTCGTTCATTTGAACGGGTCATGAAGCAAGTGATGAAGTGAAAATGCCTCCTGAAATGATGATGCAGCTTTATAACTGTGCTGAGTGTATATCATCCTTATTCAGAGCTGGCTGGGTGGATTGTTGGAGTGTGCCAAACTTCTTGCTCATCATTGACTACACCTGGCACCCCATTTATCCCCAAAAGGCAGATGAGCAGCTCAAACAGTCATGTAAGCTACAGCCTTAATCTTTTCTCTTTTATTCATAAAACTGTAAGAGAAGTTCTGTTTTTAATCCTGTTACTGTCATCTTACTTGATTTTAAGCTGTAACATTGTGTATTCTGTGTGAATCCTCAGTGTCTGAGATGGAGGAGTCCATGCTGTCAGCCCTGCGACCCCCAGAGCACACCTCTGTACCCCACAATGCCCCACCTCTCTATACTTCCACATCTGCTGCAGCTGCCCACAGTCGGCTTCTCACCGATCCATCAGAGCTGCCCCCTGACAGACTTCATGTGGAGATGGAAATGTCACCAGACTCTCAGATCATTCTCTATGGGCCTCTGCTCCGAGCCCTAATCTCCATCAAGGTCTTTTAATAAAACCTTTAAAAGATTACAACCCCCTAAAGAGCCTTCTAACTTCATATTTCCATCGATCCTACAGGAAAACTATTTTGGAGAGGATGACATGTACACAGACTTTGAGAAGGCCGTCTCCAGCCCTGTCTTGTCCACTTCCACTTCCTCTGGCCTTGGCTGGTCTCCTCTGGGAATGACAGACAGCGACCAGAAGGAAACCACTGACATCCATCCTCTGGACCTGCGGCCCTGGGACATCACGGTGCTCATCAACCTCTACAAAGTCCACGGCCGGTTGCCAGTGGTAAGTCTGATCTCTTCCTTTAGATTATTTTTAGATTTTGATCTGAAAGGAGAAATGCTCTAAGATTAAAGCTTAAGCCAATGGTTACACAAAGGATAAACATTATTAAAGATACCTGATAAGTCAAGCTGATTTTTATTTTGTGTGTATACATATTTATATTTAGAACAATGTGATTAATCAGCTATGCATCAACATCTTATTGGCTCTTGTAGCACTGCAGCAGTGAAGGTCCTGAAGGTCCATCTGGATTTTTGGAGCGGCTGTGTTTTGAGATGAAAAAAGGTTACAAGGAGACGATGCTCCAGATGATCCTCAGTCCAGTTCACATCTTCATCAGTGATAACTACCAGGTAGTGTCCATGACCACACGCAATTAAATATGTACAATTAAATTGTGTTATAGTGTACGTTTAAAGAAATAATAAAGATAATAAGGATGACGAGGACAACTATAATATTTTGTGTCACAAGCTGTAGACTCAAGAAGAGAGACAAACAATTTCTGTTTGAGTTGGAATCTGAAAGTCTTTTGTTGTAAGAAAACATAAATAAAAGCTGCAGTAGGTTCTGCATGTTAAACATGATGAGCTGCTTATTGTAAAGCCACTGGATTTCTAATTATGAGTCATGAGTTGAATCCTGATTTTTCTTTTTTTAACTGGGGGATTAAGTTTGGCTAATCCCTAACAGAGGACATGCCATCTCCTTTCTGTCCCTCGGCTGGATAATAAGCACTTTCTGTGACAGGATTTTAGAAACAGCTGTCACAGCGTTTTCACACAAAAAAAAGTCAATATAATTTCTGGTATTGGAGGTTTTGTGGTTTGAATGAAAATGTTCTTTTTGCCCCAGCGTCCTACAGTGGACGGGGTTCTGAGAGATGGACACCTGAGTCTGTCAGGGCTGCAGATGAGGGCACATGCCATGTTCTCAGCCCAAGGTCTTCCTCTGGGAAGTGACACGCTGGAGTACGCGTGGCTCATCGACATGCAGGCCGGAGCGCTGACCGGTCGGGTCACTGTTCCTCAGGTGGGTTCTATGATCTCAGATTAAAGTTTTAAAAATGGGAGTGTGTATTAAATGAGCAATGAGCTGTAGAATCGTCTGCTGGTTTATTATTGGTGCCTGTGATAAATGAATGAACCATGCTCATGCATTAACATTAGCACATGTTGCTCTTCACCTCTAACTGTCAATAGATGTAATATCCTTCTAATGTGACCCGAATGCAGCCACACGTCATACATCTGAATGTCTGACTCGATCCTGGAACAATTGGTATCACTTTAATTGGTGATCTGCATTACCATGGCAACACAGCTCTCCATAAACCACACCTAAATAGGCTCCACTCTATAAACTACCAAAAGTTTTTGAGATGTGACCTATTATAACTGCTTGGTGTTTCGAGTTACCATGACAACTTAATATGCAACAAGCCACACCCATTATTAAACCACATGGGAATCATAAAACCCAATAGACTCCCATTAAAAAGTGTCTTCAGATCCAACACAGACCACTATGAGAGATCCTTCCTGTCCAGAGCTAGAACCCTCTAGAACGACTCTCTGAAGAAACACAGACTTACTACAACATCTCATTTACCTTCAGGGGTTATTAAAGTCTGTTTGAATATAATTTTCATTTGCCTCTTTAGCCCATTGATTACAACTGCAGCAGCTGTCAGCTCTCACACTTGTTGTTCAGCTTTCACATTGAATAAGGCTTCATCATTCATCATATTATCACACACCAAGTTTCAGGCACCTTCAGAGTTTGTCCAGGAGCTTTCTAGTTATTCATTATTATTCTGAATGTTAAAGATTTCTGTGGATTTGTTACTTTCAGGTTGCCAGTGTGATTGAGTGGGGCGAGACTTTCATTTTCCACGTCATGTCTCGAGAGTTCCAGCTTGAACAGCCAAAGCCATCTGTCATCTGCCAACATGGTGTTGATCGTCGTATTTGTGATGCCAAGGTATCCACAGCAGGCACCAAACCATAGAACACAGAGTGATCTGCTCACACTTTCCTTATGTAGCCTTCAGACTTTGGTGTGGTGAGCAGCCACATGTCTCTTGTTTCACTCTAGAAACTCTTAAATTAGATAAAGATGAAGGGTGTGAGATTTGAATGTTGGGCACATCTGTCTGTGTGAAGTGAAATGTCCAGCTGAGATCAAAGACTAAAGTTGACTGAAAACCTTTAATGATGTTTGACTCACAACATTTTTTCTGGGCAGCAGAATAACGCTCTGCAACACAAATATATTTATCTTCTGTAGAATAAATAATGATACCTTGAATAAAGTTTAGAGAAACAAGTCTGACATCTTGCTTAAATGGGAATACTAATAAGGATATTTTTAAAAACTCTGTCTGGAAGACCTCATTATTTTCTGACAGTTGTGGCCACAGGCAGTGAAACACAGTCAAAGACCAAACAAGAGTTTGCTACGTGAACACTGAAAAGTTTCTAAACAATGTTCTTTTTTCAGCTGAGCTGTTTGCCTGGGCATTGTCGCACCTCTGAGGATCTAAAGTACACCATGACACGGCTGGCCATGGATGGAGTTTACCTCTTCATAGTGGAACATGGCTGTGCTGCTAGTGTCAAGGTAATTAGCTCTGAGCTCTGATGAGCTGTCAAGATATTTTTTTTGTTGTTTTCCCTTGAATTGTTTGATTCCATTCACGAATACACAATTTTTCTTCTTCTGTATAGATTGTTATTTTTTTTCCATTTTTGCTGCTTTCCAGACGGGTATTATCCGTGTCGCCAACTGCAACCTGCACAACCAGGCGGTGGGAGAGGGCATCAGCGCTGTGGTGCAGAACACCAACATTCGACAGTATATCGAGCAGCAGCAGCAGCAACACAGTGAGGCAGCCAGGCTGCAGCTGGCTGGACAAGGTCAAGGTCCAGGTCAGCCATTAGGTCTGGGTCAGGCCCCTCTGCTGCGACGTTCTGTCTGGCTAGAGGCGGGTTCGATCAACCTGAACCTCATCACAGCAGATATTGCCCTGGCTGCTGACCATCCAGCCAAATGTGAAGTCCAAAGGCAGTTTCTGGAACTGCATGACGCTCAGACCAAACGGTAGGAAACATAGAAATTAGTATTTCAAAATTTTCCTTTGAGTATTAAAAATTGAATGTTTAGTTCATTTGCCAGCATTATTTTTGACCATATATGTGATTTTGTCTTAATATCAAACAAGTGAAAGTTATTTGAGTGAGGAGCTGACTCACTCCCGTGTATCACACGTCTGTGGAGTGAGTCACTGCCTGCAGTATGTTCAGCTCATAACACACTGCAGACATTTAAAACGAAATGAGTCGTCTCTATATCTGACTGATGGTATATGAAAATAAAGGTCACCTACTGTTTCATTTCTGTTGGTGTACAGGATCTTTTCTAGCATGCTTTAATTGGACATGGTACTTTTATGCAGTTGACACATGTGAGAAAGAAGTTTGTAGGAATACAGAACAAAGGCGGGATGAGGAAGATGATGCCGTATAGTTGCAGATGTTTTTTTTTTTGGCACCTCATGTTTCTCCTCTCCTCAGACTCTGGTTCCTGTGGCCTGAAGATATGAACATTCGCAATAAGAGGAGCAGGAATCGTTGTGGCTGCCTGGGAGGCTGCAGGTTCTTTGGGGGTACCAACATGGGTCTGGACTTCTTCAGGCTGGAGGAGCTGACTCCCTCCTCATCTGCTTTTTCTTCATCCAGCACAGAGTCGGACATGTGCTACGGGCAGTCGTTGCTACAGCCCGGGGAGTGGATCATTACAAAAGAAACTCCTAAAGTGGACGGTTTGTAAAGATTTGTTCTACATGATATTATCTACAGGACTGAGTCGCCTTACAGAACTGTTCATGGAGTCGTCATGGAGAAAAACATTCTAAACTAACATAATAAAGAATAGCTGCAGCCCACAGTGTTGTGAATCATTAATACAGCAGCATTAGCCTCTGTGGAAACATGCTTCTTATATAAATAGTGCTAAATCCATCTGGTTAATTCAGAGTCTCTTATGTCCCGTGCTTTTTCAGGGAAGGTTGTAGGACTCAAAACGGACACACATTCTCCCAGCCTGCCCCCAGAGCTGCCAGAGAGGCGTGGTCAGCAACACCTGAGTCTCCAGGTGCCCCAGCGCTCCCACAGCTCCGCCTCTTCCTCAGAGGAGAACAGCTCTTCCAGTGCTGCCTTACCTCTGCTGGCTGGAGAAAGAGACTCCCCCTCTCCAAGCAACGAGGAACGTGTATTCTCTGTGAACGGCAAAACCCACAACGAGTAAGAAACAACTGACGCAATTTATAGGATGAATTTATACTTTGAACTTTTGAATAGTTGTATTTGCATTTTTTTTTTTGCAGCACCCTTGGGGAGGTCCCAGAGGTCTCACCCATCTCACCCAACAGTTCCCAGGATCGCACATCTGTACGCTCTCCCCTCTGCTCTCCTCTGAAGAGTCAGTCTTCGGTGCAGTCTGGTCGGCTGGGCAGCACCAAGAGCCTCTCAGCTGCCGTCTTCACCGACAAGCCACCTCCAGTTCTCTCAGGAGGCGTTCAGTTCAGCAGTGAAGTGTCCCGCAGCGATGAGAATGTTCTGGACTCCCCTCGCCAGAGACGGAGCTACGGCTCGTTTCCCTTCACGCCGTCTGCAGACTCAAACACCTTCCATCAGTACCGCTCTGCTGACTCCAGCATGTCGGTGGCCGACAGCGAGGCCTACTACTCCGCCACTGAGGACTTTGAGCCAATCAGCAGTGCTGATGAGGGTCCGGGGACGTATCCAGGGCGCAAGAAGAAAAGGAGACAGCAGATGCAGCAGCCGCAGCAACCTCCATATCACATGGAGAACTACAGGTCAAGATTCACACATTATAAGAGGAATGTTGCTTAAATCTGAGACTGAGATGAGATTAAAGGGATGATAGATTCAAGACATCTCACAGTAACATAAAAAAACTCTCCTTCTTCTTCTATAAGACAACACGAATGAAGAACATTCTGACCTCCCCAGTTTTCTAAAACTTCACAACTTAAAGAGAACATTAAAGAGATTTGGACGAGTTAAAATAAGTAAAAATAATGTTTTATTTAAATGTTAAAAATATTATCATACTCAAATTATGATAATAGAAAAGGTGTTTCCACTTAATGTTTGATTTCATTAGAAACGAATAATACAAAAACAATTTCACCTTAAAAGAACAGAAAAAATCTTTTAAACAGATTTCTCTGAAAAGTGTCAGTAATCACCTGCATCAAATAACCTCAGGTGTTTCACTCTGACTTCCCAATTATTGCAAAATGTCCTGATAGAACATTGCGGAGGAATACATTAACCATGTTATGTTTTATACCTACAAGTCATGAATTTCATTGTGAAAAGTAACTTTTCTGGAGGCCAAACACGTTGCAGGTTTAATTTGTTCGATCATGCATCTTTAGATGGACGGGATTTAAAGGGATTGGTGCAAATGAGATGTTTGATCTGTGGGTAGCCAATTACTGCTGGAATGTTTTTTCAAATTGGATTTCACTGTTGGTCTGCAACCACTTTATCATTTTTCTATTACCATAAATTGTTTTCATGTTGATTCCAGCATGCTGTTTGATTGAATTAACCTGAACAAAAACACAAGAATCAATCTTGTCTCATGGAAAATTTCAGATTGCACATGAGGCTCAGTTCATCTTTGTGTTGGGGCTAAATTATAAAACATAACAATGGATTGTGAAGCAAAATGGTGTCACGATTCCACACCAGGCTCTTTTTCAAATAAAGTGCACTAGTTTTTCAGTATTTTTATCTTTAGATGTAACATTTGTGTTAATTGAGACCCATTTTCTCTCCAGTCGGAGTTCAATCTACCACAGTGTTGAAGGTCCCCTCACCTACGTTCTGAATGGGGAACTGATCACTGAACCCCGCCCTCTGCCACCTCCTCCAACACTGCCCCCACTACCACCCCAGCCCCTGGCCAGCCACACCTCCCAGGCCTCGTTTGTGTCAGCCCTGGCCATGGAGGAGGAGAGCTCAGTGGAGGCTGAGAAGATGGCTGAACCAGGCCCTGTAACTCGACAGCCCCACGTCATGGCGTGCTACCAGAACTACCTGGCTCACTACCAGGTACATTCAATTGTGTTAGATGGTGTTTTGTACAATTAATTTTCCTCTTGGTAACTTTTAATTTCGCCACCATCAGGTTTCAAACTGGTCTGTCAAGCAGCCGACCAATAAAAGGACATCCAAGTCTTCTCTGCACCGCCCTCTTGATTTAGACACACCCACAAGTGAAGAGAGCTCCGCCTCTTTTGACCAGCTCTCTGTCCCCAGCTTTAAGGTCTGACTTCAACTTTCAGGGAACTTCTGCATGTGATTAAATCATTAAACTCATTAGTATTTAAATACTGTGAAGGTTTTACTTTTACATCAGGCATGTTTTCTTCTTCAGGTGATAAAGCAGGGCCTCTCAGCCAGCTCTCTCTTAGATCGAGGAGTTCAGCTGATGGGGGAAAGCAACAGGTATAAACATATAATGTTAACACAAACATTTGTAACTTTAACACTTTCTGATTATATTTTCTAGACTCAGTTGATTGTTTTTGTTCTATAAGTTGGCCTTTTATATCAAAGCAGATGTAATGTGTAGCCCTGATTATCCATAAACCTCCAAAGAAAACTTCTGTGTTTGATCCCTGATGTGTTTGGTTGTTCTTTACTCCACAGCACACCCTATACTCCTTTGGACAAGCGGGCCATGGAGAACACAGATGAGGACACAACCACTGATGACTGGACTCTGGAACAGCCTCTGGCTCAGACCAGAACCACTGCCATAGTGGAAGTGAAGGGGTCCGTCAATGTGGTGCTCACACCTCTTGTGGCTGAATCCCTGGACAGGTAGCCACCTGTAGATGTCCTGTAGATTAGAATAAGTGTTATTCAAGCTTTCATTGTGTTCTAACTTTCTAGATCTTTGGAAAGTTACTGAATATTGCTGCAAAGCTGTTCTCACAGTTTATTTTTAGCCTGTGGCTAAGATTTTCCTTTAAGCCTGTTTAATCCACACACACCATCTCATATTTTAAGTTATGCTGACGGTGATGCAGTATGATCTTAATCTTTAAAGTACAACAGAATGAATCATTAGTTTACTGAATGTTGTCAGAACCTGGTTACAAATGTTCCTAAGAATATTTATCTTTTGACTAGTGCAGTTTGGAAAGTGGAAGCAAGATTGTTACATAATTAATATGTGGGGTTTAACTTCTAGAGTTTCAGCTTTCACCTTTTCCAGTTTTTGTTTTGGACAAAGATTCTGCTGGTAAAAAAAACAAAGTTGCTGCTAATAATGCGTATTATAACTACAAATATCGTCTAGAGAAAATAAATATCAGCTTTTAATAAAAGGAGAGTTTAGTGACATCTCTTATTCCAGAATAGCGCTACAACTGGTGGCAGCTTGTTGGAGTAGCTCTCTGACTTAGCTAGCATTTGCTAGCATTTTTTTGTTCTTTTTGAGTATTTCTTGCTAGTT
Source organism: Pachypanchax playfairii (assembly GCA_006937955.1). Lineage (NCBI taxonomy): Eukaryota > Metazoa > Chordata > Actinopteri > Cyprinodontiformes > Aplocheilidae > Pachypanchax > Pachypanchax playfairii. The sequence continues at coordinate 737,351 of SSNP01000191.1, forward strand.
TTTTCTTCTGGAAATATTTTCTAAATACTTTTTTAAAATACTTTTCTTCTGATTTGGATGCTTTGTTGATTGAGTTTTTTGCTTGATTTGTCACTTTTTTGCCACTTGTTATGATGCGTAACCATGGCAACAAGAGACTTGTTTACAAGAAAGAGCAACTAACTGACATTTCTAAGGCTGAAATAATCCTCAAATTGAAACTCTGGATTCCTGATGAGCTCAAAAGAAGAAGACGTGGATGCAGAGCAGGAGCAAAGTGAAGAGAGAGAAAGAGGAAGTTTAAACCTTCACTTCCATCAGTCATATTGACAAATGTGAGATCTCTTTGCTAACAAAATGGATGAACTTGAAGCTCTGCTGAAGACCCAGCCAGAGTATCAGGAATGCAACATCATGTGTTTTACTGAGACATGGCTAAAGGAACATAACCTGGACTCCAGCGTGTCTCTGGCTTTCAAACAATACGGACAGACAGAGATTTGAAGAGGAGCAGCAAAAGAAGAGGAGTTTGTCAGCTGATCACATCTGCAGTCACCTGTTGGGGGCGGAGCATCAGAGCAGGTGACATGAAGAGGCTGAACAGATGGATAAGGAGGACTGATTCTGTCCTGGAGACTGAACTGGAGTCTCTTGAGTTGATTGTCCAAAGGAGGATGAAGAACATGATGGAAACCATCATCATCCTCTTCAGAACACAGTAACTCAACAACAGAGTGTCTTCAGTCAGAAGATTCTTCATAATCCGCTGCAGCACAGACCGCTACAGGAGATCCTTCCTGTCCACAGCTAGAACCCTCTACAGGAGATCCTTCCTGTCTACAGCTAGAACCTTCTACAATGGCTCCCTGAAGAAGAACTGAGCTACAACAACACTGAATTTCCCTTCGGGGATTAATAAAGTATTTTTGATTGATTTGATTTGATTTATGTTTGTTGTTTTAGATACATTGAATCCATGGTCCACTTTGCCAGTATTCGACACCCAGCAGCCATTCTAGATGACCTGCACGGCAAAGTCCTCAATGAAGCTTATCAGATCAGCAAGTCCACAGTCAGTGAAGCGGTATGTTCAACTCCTCACTGAAAAGAGCAACAAATGGGAATCAGTTTCCGTTTTAAGACAAAAAATAAAAGAATGGCCTTATGATTGATTTATCTAATTGTTTTGGTCTGGATCTACAGAGCCAGACAGGCAAACAGGAGCCCAAGCTGTCCAAGACAGAGGGCACGACCCCTGGCTCGCTCAACACCTCTCATGGACAGACGGAGCTGTCTGTCAAACCGGATAATGTGAAAATCAAGGGCCTTCAAGCCAACGTCTCAATCCCTAAGGTGAGACCTGTGACAGAAAAACAAAAGACCACTGAAAGTCTCCAAAATGGACCCTGATTAAAAGAAACTCAGGAGCTCTATGTCCATTTTTGTGGTTTAAGATTTAGTTATTTAAAAACAACATTACAAATGTTTTTCTCTTCTAATATTATTTCTTCAGTTATTTATCTGATAAGTACAGTAGTTATTGGTTGGGTTTTGTCTTTTTGTGTGTGCAGGTGAACCTTTGCCTCCTGCAGGCCTCTGTAGAGGAAGGATCACTGTCCAGCACCAGTAAGTGTATCCCACATGTGTCTCTGGTGGCTCTGTGCTTTGACAGGATTGCGACCCAGTTCAGAATGAACAGGTGAGGAATTGGTTCTTTTTGTTTATCGTATAATTGTAACATTATCTGTTTGGACTTGGGCTGAAAACATGTTTGTTTCTACTTCATTTAGGGGGATTGTAGAGGAGCCTCCAAACACCACCGAACATGGCCGACCCTCCGTCATGCTGGAGAAGTATGCGTCAGCTACCAAAATGCAGCCTCAGTCTTCGGGGTCGTTGCGCTCCAATGCTGGAATTGAGAAAGGCAAAGAGATTGCAGCGAGGCTTAATGTCCACCGTATCCACAGCCAGCTCCGAGGCCTGGACTGCACAGGTTGGTTAACACAAATACAAAGCCACTTTTCTAATTGACTGGTTAATTAAATTACACTTCCTGACTGTTGCTTGATCTTTTCTTTAGATGCCGGCACATTTGCAATCACAGCTATTCCCTTTGAGAAGTCCAAAGTGCTGTTTGGTTTGGAGGAAATGGAGGAGTTCTCGTTGGTGGATGAAACTGATGCCCAAACAGTGGGAGCTGATTTGGGCCGTTCTGGAACATCTCTTGAGAAATGGGGCTGGATTATGTTTGAATGTGGCATAGAAAACCTTACGGTTAAAGGTAAATCAATCCAGACTCTGGTATCACTGAGGAGGACTATGATGATGAAGATGAGGGCGTTTGGATGCAGTTTTATGAATGTGTTACTCTTTGTACCTCAGGAGGTCGTCAGTCTGGAGCTGTTCTCTACAACACATTTGGTGTAATGGGTCGCTCAGATACTGGAGGAAAAACTGGGATGTCAAAGTCCAACGGTTCAACCGGTTCTCAGACAGGAAGTGGTTACAGCACTGATGTTTCTGATGACAACCTGCCAGCGGATGCTTTAAGTCCTAACTGTGACGTGAATGAGCACACAGACTCAGACGACCAGGTAAGATACAGAAAACTGACTGAAAGAGAGTGTCCCTCCCAGCTGAGTTACAAAAAGACTCATAACAAGGTTAAACTGTAACATATTCATCTGTTTATGTTTCCAGGGATTTGGGGGCTGCAAGTCTATCTTCTGCACAAGGGATTGTTTTTTGCAAATATCACAGTTTTAGTGAAGTGTATTCTCTATAAGTCAGTGCCAGGGATTCAATAATGTTAGTAGAATTAAATTGATAAGGTGATTTGTTAATGATGGTGAGGTATCAACAGCCAAATAAAGAAGAAGCTAAAGGAGAAATTACCAGTGAACAAACAAAACAAAGTGTTGATCCTATATTAGCAGCAAATGAAAAACATCTGACTGATATATGCTTCCAGATGTTCTCAAGTGAAACAAAACACATCAGTCTAATGGAAACTCTAAAGATGTCTGTTTAGTTTGGAGTAATTCTGTCAAAAATATTATTTATTGACGAGTTGCAGTTAAAAAAGGTATTTCATATGACTGGAATATTGTCAAGATTGAGTTGAGTGTGATGGACTTCTGCCCACAGATGAAGAGTAAGTTAAAATCCTGCTGATTTGTGGTTTGCAGGATGAAGGTGTTGAGTCAGATGATCTGAAGAAAGACCTCCCCCTCATGCCTCCACCACCTGACTCCAGCAGCATGAAGCTGACCATCAGAGAGATTTGGTTCAGTTTTGCTGCCCCCACTAACGTGCGCTCTGCTTCTCAGACCATATCAAGGTACGACGTCTCTGATTTCAGATACCTCTAAAAACAGCCAACACCTGTTTATTAGGTCCATTGGAACAAAGATGCTGATAATTTATTGATCTAATGGTCTAAAATAGAAACATAATAAGCTTTCTATGTATTCGATTTTGGTTCCTCTGGTGTGACAGAAAGCGGCAGTGTGAAGAGAACATTATTATTTACTGGAGGAAGTTTCAGTGAAAATCCCTTGCTGTCAACAGCTGTCATTCAATCGCAGCTTTGCTTCAAATGCAGACCTGTCAGTGTCACAGGTCAGCAAACCATCAAACTAGCTGATACAGTCTGAATTTTATTATAACTCAGGACTTCTGGTTCAGGAGAGAACAAAGTGATCCACATCTAGCATATTAATGCCACTGATGAGACTAAGAATATAAGAATAAATTAATAGTTTTTATAATTTTCTTGTGTGTATTTAGACAGTTGAATCTGCTCAGTACAGCCACACCAGCTATTGGAGCCTGGCTGGTTCCCATCGACCAGCTCAAATCTTCTCTACGTAAACTGGACATGGAAGGCACACTGAGGGTGTGTGCTGTGATGGGCTGCATCATGACAGAAGCTCTTGAGGTGCAGAAATCATCACTCATAAAAGATGAACTTCTCATATTAACTCTAGAATTCCAAAAATAATGTTCCAACTCTTCAAATCTTTTTTATTTTTTTCATTGAACAGAAAAAGAGCATCCACATCCCAATCCGCAGCAAGTACAACCGAGTCACCAAGCGAGCTCGTTACCTGCATGAGAATCCCTCCTGTATGCTTTGTAACATCCTGCACCGTTACCTGCAACAAGCTGATTACTCTGTCATAGAAGAGGCCACCATGGTTAGTGTGATGAAGAAGATGAATTTACTCTGAATATTATGACTGTAGCACTAATCAGCTGTTTGTTCCTGTGACATCCCAGAATGATGGCGTCCCAGCTTTAGTGACTCTGAAGAAAGGCCTGGTGGCTTTGGCCAGACAGTGGATGAAGTTCATTGTTGTAACTCAGAGCTTCAAGGCGATCGGTCTGATGGGGCCCAACCAGCTGCCCAAAGCTAAGGAGCCTCAGCCGAACCTGGGAGACACAATGGGATTGGACAATGGAGCTGCACTGCAGAGCGACACCAGCGCTGATGGAGCAGAGTTTGAATTTGACGCAGGTGGGAACATTCAGCTTCTAGTGTGTTGACGTTACTGATGAAACACTTATCAGTTGTTTGAGAACAAACTTTTTCATAGCAAGTTTTCAGAAGTGTTTTTCTAGAGTTTTATTTGATGTAATTATTGTGAAGCCACAGTGAGTGAACACACAATGCTGCTTGAGGGAGCATGCAGTCGCCCGCCCCCAAAAGAAGTCAACTCTGGTCCTGTCAGCGGAGTGGAGATCATGAGGAAACTCTCCAAGTCCCACACACACAACGAGTCTGCACTCAGAATAAAGGTACGAGTGTGAGTCCACCTGTAGCAACTTTTTATGGTGCTTTTACAGTTATTTGTTAATTAGGTTTTATCTTACTTATCAAGGGTTTCACAGAAAAAGTTGTTCTCTTTCTTCAGAAATATTTGTTGTTGTGGTTGAAGTGGTGGATATATTTAATCATTTCAGATCTTTTATAAAGCGAGGCTGTAGTAAATGTTATGATGGTCCCCCAGCAGACTGACAGTCCTGTTGAATGTGTCTTGAAGGCGAGTCCATCTATGAAGAGCCTGAAGGATTAGAGTTTACACTCAGTAGAAAGATGAGCCTTTCTTTCTGTGTCAAAGAAAAGTCTGATGTTACTATATTATCTTTGGTTATATTGAGCCAGGTCAGCGTTTTTGTCCCAAAAAGTTTTACCCGAGCTGTAGATTCAGACATTTTCTTGATTTTGCCCGACACAATTTATCTCAGCTGTCATATAAATGAAACGCCAACAGCAGCTTGTGAAAAATGAGGTGGTGTGAGCATAACCTCCTCTCAGCAATCTGCACATTTGTCATACCCAGGGCTCGCATCCTTACCAGTCGCTGAGCTACACCAGCGGTGACACTGCAGCTGACTCACCCGCCCATGTGAGCCGCGTAGGCCTGCCAGCCAAGGACAGCCCGAGGAAGGAGAGCCTCCTGAGCAATCTGACAGGCAGCTTTCGGAGTTTGCACAACCTGCTGGAGGGCACGCCTCAGAGGAACGAACAGTCTGCAGCCGCTGCTGCCAAGAGCAGCTCGCTCACGCGCACAGGTACTTACACACGTGCACTCCTGTTAGGTTTCACTTCTAGTTAACCCTGATCATTAGGATGGACTTGGTTCTCATGAACTTCACATTTTTGCTGCAATAGTGACCTCTGCTGTTTATTTCTAACAGGTTATTGTTATAATGAAACCGCTGCAGGTTACATACTATGAGTTAGTTTTTCATTCAGCAGGTTGTTTATGAGATCATCAGCAGTTGAGTAACATGTTTTTACTTTATTTTTCCAGATTGTTCATGAACTCTAAATTTACTTCTGTTGAATGTATGTGATGAAATGAACTTGTCAGTGAGCAGCACTCTGTGTTTGTCCCATGATGTCACATTCTCTGTGTCTTCCTCAGGGACAGACATGCTGACTGAACACCCGCTGCTTTCTGAGCCGTCCTCCGTCAGCTTTTACAACTGGATGTCCAACGCTGTTGGTAACCGGACTGGAGCTGCAGTGCAGGAGTCTCCGGTCAATCGTTCGCAGCACAACAGCCTACAGACAGGTGAATTACCCCGATGCTTGTCTTCAGGGACAATAACTGAGGGTTTACTTAAATTTAGCTCTTTTTTTTCTTAACTGTTGCAGTGTTCAATCATAGCTTTCAACTTCTCCTAGTACAGTAGGTGTTACAGCTCAGGAATTCAAACAAAATGTCCATGTGATGTTGTTTACTAGACTCACAGGATTCACCTGACAACTGCAGCTACCATCCACTTCCTGTAAACAGCCCAGAAGGAGGTCAGAGCATTGAGTGTTGTGTCAGCGGTGTTTGTGAACTAATTAGCCAACTAGCAGCTAGTTTCTGATCAATTAGTTTCATAGAAACCCCAACTGTGTTGAAAAACCTGGAAACAAGTGTCATTTTTTATTTCATAAGTCCTCTGTCAATCTAGTTTGAAAGATTTTAGCCTAAAAATGGAGGGTCATTTTAATTGATCATTAAAAGTTTAAATGTGAGATGGAAATGTTTGAGGTCATTTAGAATAGATATTTGCTCGTCATATTCAGAGTTTTTATTTGGTTTTCATTCTTGTAACTGAGATTACGTTTCATGAAGTTGTGCAATTCAAATAATCCCTAAAAACACTTGAGAATTAAAGCTTAAACTGAATTTATCTCCTGCAGCAGTGCTGTTTCCTTTTCACTCCTTTCCCTCGTTTATCATCCTTCCCTAAAGTTACAAACGACCAAGTCTGAAACAGTTTAATTTTCTCTTAATAGCATAATAATTATGGGAAATTGCACATCAAGATTTCTGAGGAGATATATCTAATTGTACCAGCTGTGCTAAGTACTTGTGGGCACAATTATGTCTGTGTAATGGCTGAATTTGTACCAAACATAATTACCTTTTTTATTATCTGCTTACCCAGGTGTGAATCAATGTGCAACAAATGAGCAGCAGGAAACATAAAGTGACATTGTTTAAAACTGGATGTAAAATGGGTTTACATTTTCTCTTCAGATTTTTGTTGCTGTGTAATAAAAAAGCTTTTATGATCAGCTGGAGGTTTCTGGAATCCAGATTTATATTTAATACATTTATTTATCCCAACGCTGTCCATCCTCAGGTGGGATGTGTAACCTGCCCACCATCCCCTCAGCATCAGACTTCAACACGGTTCTGTCCAGTGACCAGAACACCCTGGATGGGACCCACTCCCAGCACAGCACAAGCCAGGACGACATCGTCGACATCGAGGAAGGAAACCAATGTCCAGCTGCCGTTCAGCTGGCTGATGCTCAGGTGCTGCAGATGCATCTGTCATGTTTCCTTTAACTTTTTTCTTAATGTTCTCTGAGCTTCTTTCACTAACCAAACTACACTATATGTAGCATGTGCCTTTTCCAGTTAGCGCTGTGCTTGTTTTTCTCATCTGTATGTTAGAAGTCTAGTCTGCAATCTTCACAGTTCAAACTCTTTTCTGTGTTCTGCCTCACTAAACTGTTTTCATCCCCGCAGGTCGTTTTCAAGCCTTTGCTGAGCTACACAGGCATCCAGGCCCAAGACACCACTCCACTTAGCTACAAGATGTATTTTGGAGAACATTTGTCTTTTTCTGGCAACCTCGAGTGTCTCAGAGCAGATATTGTTGACTCTGATACGTCCAAAGAGCGCAAAAACAAGCGGTCCAAGAGGTGAAATTATCCTGAAACAAAACCACAGTATTCCAGTTGTTAATGTGTGAGTGAGTGGTAAATGAATTGTGTGTTTAATACATCTGTAGGCAGGGTATGGTGAACCTTCCTCCTCTGGAGTTCAAGCCGGCCCTGCTGATTGAAACCTTCAGTGTGAATGCGGTGGTGATGGAGAAGTCGACCAGCGCTCCACAAGGTCCCACCGCAGTGCCGCTTTCTTTTCATGACCTCAACCGCCGCCACTACAACACGTTCCACTGTGATTTCACCACCGCCTGCCAGGCCATCAGCCAGCGTGTCGACATGGCTCTGGTGCGCCTCATCCATCAGTTCAGCACCATGATTGATGACATCAAAGCCACACAGACTGACATCAAGCTGAGCCGCTACACTGCCGGCTCCACCTCCCCAACGCCCACCTTCAAAGCTCGGCCCTACCGCCACTTTAGGTCCTCGGACTTCAGCCGCAGCTCCAGAGGAAGCCTGAATGGGGCGGGTCGCAGTGGAACTCAAACCCTTAAGAGTAAGAGGGGGGTAGGTGGAGGCGGAGCAGCAGGAGGAGGCGGTTTGCCTTCTAATGGACCTTCATCAGGCATGGACACGTTGGGAAGACGAGAGCCAAGAGGACGAACCTCCCTCGGGCGTTCAGAGCGACGCACTTCCAAGGTATCACGTTTGATTTCAGTCATTATTTAAGCTCCATCGAAGTGTTCCACTGATCTTTTCAGTCCTTTGAAAGAACACTTTGTTTTAATCTCTTCCAACAGCAGTGAATCTTTAGGTTTTTGTAGAGATGTTTACTCAACGGAGGCTAATTCAGATTATTTGTTCAACTGCCAGAGAAGGATATTCACACTATAGGCAGATGTGATTAAAATTGTATTTTCTTTCATTTTGGGGGATGATTTTGCAGTTGTGCTGCAGTTGTTGTGCAGTGATGCATGAATCACATTTAGATTGTAAAAGGTTTGGCACGATTGTGTCTTTTTAACTTGTTTATTTGTGGTGAACACTTGGTTTAGTTTGATTTACTTTCAAGCATGAAAAACTGCATTATTACTGTAACCTGAGCCCACTACATGAGCCCTGATGAGGATAAAGCTGCTAAGGGAAGAACATGAGCCTTTTTAATCTTTAGTGAAACAGTTTAATCCACAATCTGGAACAATTAGGTTGAGATGGTTACTAATAAAAGAGGCACACCTGTCAGGATGGCTCAGTGTGGTTCCTACAATAAATTCCTTTAGAAGTTGACATTCATTTTCTTCTCAGAAACCCTAGAGGGAGCCAGCAGATAATAATAAACTCCATAACACACTGGTATTAAGTGAAAACGTGATCAGTTAAGAACACGTGATGAAGGACTTGTTCCTCCTACAGGTAATCTTAAAGTCAGGTGTTAGCTTTGTGGTGTAAACATTTTAGGAACCACAGTTGTTACTACAGGTTGCATCATCATAACTGTCGTGTTTCAACAAACAGCAGGAAAATTCTACAAGATGTAAGTCTGCTAGGCTGTTTGGTTTCCCATCAGCGTTCTGATGCTTTTACTTCTTTTTGTTTTCTGATGTGAAATCCTGCGTCACGTCTTCAGGTGTCAAGGAAGGGCTCACGTGACGTGGCTGACCACATGGCGATCCAGATGGACGACTCAGACTCCATCACAGTGTCAGAGCAGAGTGAGCCATCAGCAGAATGTTGGCAGAACATGTACAAGCTGCTCAACTTCTACTCCCTCATCTCTGATCCCACTGGCATCCTGGAGAAAAGCTCTCCGGAGAACTGCCTCTCAGGTAGGAGTCACTCCTTCTTCGCTTGTTTACACCTGTGTCACGAGCCATGTTTCTGTAAACAACACAGATAGAATATATATAAAGTCTCAACTATTTGTTTCCTGTACACAGTAATTATTGATAACCTGTCAGTTTACCCTGTTAGGATTTTTCTTGGCTTCTGTTTTGATCCCACGACTCCCTGCGGAGTCTATTAGGTGGAAAAAGGAGTCTGAAATGGGAGGAAAGGAAAATGATGGGTTTCTTTTCTTTGTCTAACTAAATTTAGTTCAGTCAGTTAGAGAGACACTTTCTTTTTTAACCAATCACAGTAACGTGTTTAAATAAACTTATATAAATCTAAACCGTACTGCTGTGTAATTTGGAATGTTGTAACTCAGTAGAAGCTTTTCTTTCCTGCCATCTTTTCCACAGAAGGTGGGCGTCGTCCTTCTGAACCACTCTGTAAAGTCATTTTTGAGAACGAGCAACAGGAACCTGCCACGCCCAACAAGCCCCTGGGTTCGGGCGGGAGGCGCCGCAGCCTGGTGAGCGCTGAACCTCAGCATGTCACACTCATAGTGTTTGGGATCGGCATGGTGAACCGCACACACCTGGAGGCAGACATTGGTGGGCTGACCATGGAGGCAGAACTGAAGAAGATCCATGGAAGCTTCACTCTAAAGGAGAAGATGAAGGGTGAGAGCTTGAATATGATTGGTGGTCTCTAAAGTGTTTATATTATAGATTTCATATGCAATATTTAACTAACAACAACAGGTTTGATGCATTTCTAAAATATCCCTTTAGGGAAGAGGTTTTTGTTTAAAATCTTTTTTATGATTTGCAGATATTCTTCATCAGAAAATGACAGAGACGTGTGCATCTGCTCACATAGGAGGAGTAAACATTGTTCTGCTGGAGGGAATAACACCTGACATTCAGTATGTGCAAATTACATCTTTATTCCATCAGTCAAGTTTTTAACCTTCATAACAATAAAACAACTTAATATTTGAACATTGCGGCTTCATCCAACATCATATATTCTATTTAAGTTGTATTTTATCTTCATTTACTGAAATCTTTATCATGATTCCAGTGAACTCCTCATTTTCAGAAAGCTTCAGAATCTCACATGTTGTACACTTACTTCTTTTCTTCTCTCTCTTTCCCTGATTTGCTTTCTCTCTCAACTAATTGCAAAGACTGGAGGATTTTCCAACATCTCCCACCAGCACTGCTAAACAAGAGTTTCTGTATGTTGTTGTTACCATAAACAAACCAGAGACACGTTATATGAGTGCACATTCTCTTTTTGTCCCGGTCACCTTTCCACCATACGCATTACCAGTTACAGACGTGAGGGGATTATCTGTTGATCTGATGAACAGCTGACTTTGTAGTTTATCATTTAGATTGAATAACTTTCATTTTTTATGAGAAAAACATTAGAAAACACTGAAATCTTTTTAAAATGCTCTTGTGTTTTACTATTTATAAGGATAACTATAAATCTGTTAACTGAAGTTTTTATTTAAAAAGCAGTTCAGGGTCAACATGCTTTATGAGGCAGAGTCACCAAATAGGTATTTTTATTCAAAAAATAAGTTATTAGGAATTTATAAAAAATATTAAACTTTTAGTCAGTTTAGTGATTGTGCATTAACTACGTCATGCATCCTTGTTGAACAACTTTTCAGTTTATTTCCTTTGAATTTTACTCATCTGAATAATAATTTCTATACAGAAGAGAATCTGAGTTACATCTTCATCAAGTGTCATTGTCATGTTTGTGCATTCTACTCATTTCCCGGCCAAAAGGAACCCCGTCCTAACTGCATGATTTTTCACAGTTTGATGTCCCGTCAGTGATCTCACCTTCACTCATTCATGCAATAGGAATAAGGTTGTTTGTCTTCTTGTTCATTCTGGTCCTCTCTGTGTTTCAGAACGGTTGTGAAATGTAACATTGCCAAGTCTCAGGCCCTGTACAGCGCCCAGCGGGGACTGAAGACTAACAATGCTGCTGTCTTTAAAGTGGGGGCCATCATGATCAACATCCCCCAGCATCCAGCGACCCTCCACAGTATGATGGTCCGCAGCTCCCATCAGCTCTCCAAACAGATCTCTGATCTCATCCGCCAGCCCTCAAACGTGTAGGTTTTCCTAATAAAACACATTCCTATGTGACAAGTTACATCATTAGCACTTTGTTTCCTGTTTTTAAGATCTGCATTTCATCTGTTTCCATGGTAATGATCAGAATTATGTTAATATATTGAAAGCTGTACAGATATTTAACCAGATATTAAATAACTTGTGTGTATTTTATTTTCATAAGAATATTATTCTGCTTAGTGACACATGCTAATACGTGTCTGAGTTCAAACAATAGCAGCACTGTTTATGTCTCCGTTTACTATCTAAGTTTCTTACAAGACTTCTAAAGTACTAGATTCTTGTCCAGTTCTGGTAATCAGACATCCAAATGTTTTTTCTTTTCAGTCAACCTCCTAATAGAGACGACACGCCCACACCTCAGCCGTCCGACAGAGCTTCCAGCATCAATCAGACTCCCATCGAGGCCAACGAGTTCCCGCAGCTTCCTGAAGGCTTGGAGAAGAAGCCCATCGTACTGAAGTTCAGCGCCATGATGGATGGGATCACCATCGGCGCTGCACTGCTGCCCTCACTGAAGGCAGAGTACAAAATGGGTCCTATGAAGAGCCACGGCATGACAGGTGCTGACCCCGCCCACCACTTGTTTCTAAAGAAATAAAAGAACACGTGTCATACATGTACATTCTCCTCTCTCATGTTCAGGAGCACAAACCAGTTTCACTTTTGAGTTGCCAAACCACAGACTGTGCTTTCAGTCCAAAGTGTCCCCAGTGGACATGTCCACTATGTCTCCATCAGCCAGCCTCACTCTGCCTCCTGTCACGATGTCAGGAGAGTACATCATGGAGGATCATGAGAGTCACTCGGATCAGGGCTGGGCGCCAGACGACTTCCCTGCAAAGCAGGGAAACTACCTACAAGGAAACTACCTGCGTTGTTTGGCTGAGGTAAGAGTCTCGTTAACAAAATATGTTTCTATCTTTTAAATATGTTCCACTTGAATAATCAATGTGTATATTTATTTTCTTCTTGAACAGATTGGTTCCTTTGAGCACAACCTGACCACAGACCTGCTCAACCACCTGGTTTTTCTGCAGAAGGTTTTTATGAAAGAAGTCAATGAAGTCATTCAGAAGGTTTCAGGTACTTTAACTTCCACTGTGATGCTTTCATACCAAAACACTTATACATGCTTACAAACTTACATACACTGTATGTGCATTTTTCACATGGAGCATTTTTACTTATTGTGTCCTTTTCTGGTGCCTCTTTATCCGACTGCTGACTAATCTGCAAAGCACCTGTTCCTTACGGTGTCTCCTGCAGGTCGGGGGTCTGCAGGAGGATTCCAAGGCAACTAGATGATTTGATCTGTTCATCAGATTTTTCTTAAAGGTCCAGAGAGACAAGTCCAACAATCCGATCAGGTTTCAAAAGCAAGCCTGAAAACTTGTTGGTCAGGTTAATATGTCTCAGAGGGTCTGTGAAGACCTCAGAGACCCTCCTGAAGAGCTGGAGGAGGTAGCTGGAAATGAGTACCAGTGACCCAGTTCTGGATAAGTGGTGGAAGATGGATGGACAGAGGGACGGACTGACGCATCATTATCTTTGTTGCTCCAATGTCCCAGTTTTCCCTCACAGATCAATAAAGTTAATCTTATCTTAAACATTTTCCCCACAGAACTCTAAAACCAACATCTGCTGCTTAAATCACAGAAAATCTTTTATTTTCTCCTCACAACACGCTGCCCAAGGCACTGACACAAATCCAGTCATGCTTGTTTCCACAACTGTATTGATGGTAATTTGTTTAACTCACTAAGTCTGATCGATGTAATTACCCAGCAGAGAGAGGACGGGAGAGTTCAAAGCCATTTTAGGATAAAGACTAATAGTGTTGCCTTGAGCTCAGTACTGAGTATTCACATCAGGGAGAGAACTTATAATATAACTCCAATGGGAGGCATCAGTATCAACTCACTTCCATTTTGTTTTAAAGTCAACTGTTAGTTTGATCTTTGTGTTGTTGCAGGAGGTGAACAACCAATTCCTCTGTGGAATGAACACGACACGTCAACAGATGCAGACAAGCCAAAAATTCTGCTGTATTCCCTCAGTCTCATGTTTAAGGTATGTTAACAGATAAAAGGTTTTGATTGGTTGAAGAGAACAGCGTTGTGTGTCATCTTATTGCTGGCGTCACATCCATCTGTGTTTGCAGGGGATTCAGATGACAGCTACCACGCCATCTATGCGTGCTGTGCGTTTTGAGACGGGCCTGATTGAACTGGAGCTGTCGAACAGGATCCAGTGCAAGACTCAGCCTGGAGGCAGCAGCAGTTACCTCAAGCTTTTCGGCAAATGTCAGGTTGACCTCCACCTGGCACTCGGACAGATAGTCAAACATCAGGTGCAGATTAACCCTCATGCAGATACAGACACAGAATCTGCAGTTTGGATTTACTGTTTCCTTTATTTTGTGTTATAGGTGTATGAAGAAGCTGGCTCTGACTTCCACCAGGTGGCGTACTTCCGAACGAGGATCGGTCTTCGGAATGCTTTGCAGGAGGAAATCAGTGGCTCCTCAGACAAAGAGGCTGTGCTGATAACACTCAACAGACCCATTGTTTTTGCACAGCCTGTGGCTTTTGACAGAGGTTCCATTACTTTTTTTCTCCTCATCAGAATTCTTGTTCAGCATAAATAAGATCCACAAAGAAGATTTTTAACATTTTCTACTAAAGTTTGTTCTGAAATAATTATCTGCCTTCAAAGTGAAATAAGATTTGAATGAAAACTTTGTTCAACAGAGGTATTTTTGTTGTGTGGGAAGAAAATGTCAGATTTTATTAACTGGGATTATTGATACTGAAAGAAGGCATCAGGAGCTGAAGGTTCTGTCACACAGTGTTCTTGCACTCTACATATCTAACAATAAATCTTAGAAGGGGATGATAAAGATAGAGTAGCATTTAATATTTATAAGCAATGAATAAATTGAGAGAACTTTGACCTGCATGTGCTTCTTCAGCCCATGGGTGACATTTAGGTTCTAAATTCATTGTAACTACTCCACCTTGTTCTTTTTTGTTTGTTGTTTTGTTTTAAATCTTTTTGTTAATATAGAACATTTATTTTACTCTTTCACATTGCTTTTTGATAATAAAGCAATTTGAAATATAGTTGTTGTAAATAAGGTTTTGCTGTATATCACTGTAACAGTCAAGCTTCTGTTCTAAATTAGTGTCCTTGCCCCTGCTGTGTGCTCCTGCAGCTGTGCTCTTCTGGCTGAACTACAAGGCAGCATATGACAACTGGAATGAGCAGCGCCTGGCCCTCAACAAGGACATCCACATGGCCACCAAGGAGGTGGTGGACAAGCTGCCAGGCATTCAGCAAACCTCAGCCCAGGCTTTCAGCACCCTCTTCCTGCAGCTGACTGTCAATGACCTGGGTATCTGCCTCCCAATTACCAGCACATCACAGGTAATCTGAACACATACTGATGAGTATTAGAAGACTTCTAGTTCGAGGGTCTTTCATGCATTTCATGCTAAAAATTTAAATGTTATTTGTTTTGCTGTATAAATGAAACACATTTACAGTTTTGCGATTCATTTATTTTTTATTAAGATTTTATTTGGAGCAAATAATCAAAAGTAGGATAATTGTTTATGTTTATTTGTTGTTATTAACATTTGATTGTTAGACACTTGACAGCACATTGTTATTGATTTGCTTTAATCACGTGAAGCGTTTATTGATGTCCGTACTGAAAGGAGTGTTTCTGTTATGTCTGTAAACACCAGTTAACATGATGCAACTGAACATTAAAGACTGTTAAATATTAGTTTAAAACAGGAGTGTCACTTGTTTCTGTAGAAAGGACAAGTCCCAGTTCCTCAGGAAGGCGGTTCTGAAGCTGAGGCCGACACATCAGTGGGCCAACAAAAAAAACCTTTGAAAGTAACCTGTAGTTTGTTTTTCCAGCTCTTGTGATGGTTTGTTGTGGGATTAAGATATCTTTCAAATCTCTCATAAATTCACTGCATCAGAGTGATTTTCCCCCTGATAATAACATTTTCTTGCACAAAGCTGGAATAACAACCAGTGAAGTGCCTGCGGTGTGTTCTTATAAAGGAGAACGTTTGTGTTGAAATTGTTTGTATCTATTTGGGCATTTTTTTCACTCTGGGAAACTGTTGTGACATTTGGAAATGACTCAGATTGCTGCAATAATTGTTCCTAAAAATGTGGTCTGATTTTTCATCCAGACAATAAAACTGTAATTAGATTGTTTGGAGGTGGAAATACTTTTACCTCCCCCTGGTTAGAAGTGAGATGATAATCAGATTGCTATTTTAGGACCTGGAATGTAATATGGGTGTTTTATCATTCTTTATTCTGCTATTAAACTGAATCTAACAAGCTGAACAAGGCTGGTAACATTTCGCTTTATACTGCATCTAAATAAGCTTTATTTTATGTGCAAAACCTCCAACATCCTAATTCGTAGTAATGCACTTAAAAACTTGCTTCACCTTATTTTATTTATTTCCTGGAGCAGCACCAATAAGCACTGAATTAGAGTGAAATGTCAGCAGCTTGCTTGTTTTCTTTTAAACATATGGGAGTGGGTTCTCGTCTGTGTTTTCCTCCCTCGATGCTCAGGGTAACTCCTCTGTTTTAACTCCCTCCAGACTAATCACAGCATAGATTTCGACACCAGCTCGGCTCTGGTCCTGACCATCGAGAGCACACTGATCACCGCCTGCTCATCTGAATCCCTGGTGAGCAAAGGACACTTTAAAAACTTCTGCATCCGCTTTGCTGAGGGCTTCGAGACCACCTGGGATGACTGGAAGCCTGAAGTCCGGGGAGACCTGGTCATGAATGCTTGTGAGTGACACGTGCATGTAGAGATCTCATCTTAAATATCAGCCTGTTGTCATGTGATTGACCTATTTTGGTTGTTGACTTATCAGCCTGTAAGTTGTCTGAAATGTTGATGGATTGTTGCGTGTTTGCAGGCGTGGTCCCTGATGGCACGTATGAAGTCTGCTCCAGAACCACAGGGCAACCCTCAGCAGGCAAGTTCTAGCATCATAAAATATTGATCCCACTTCAGTGCTGCACATCAACCATGTGACAATCATAAGAAAAATTCAATAATTTATTGAATTCATTTGAACAGCAGCATCCATTGTTTATAGTTTCCTCTCCCTCCACACAGAGAGCAGCAGCGCTGGTACCTGGACTCTCAACGTGCTTTGGAAAATGTGTGGGATTGACGTTCACATGGACCCCAACATCGGGAAGCGCCTCAGCGCTCTGGGGAATACGCTGACGTCACTGACAGGCGAAGAGGACATCGACGACATGGCTGACCTGATTTCGGGGAACATGGCGGATCTGTCAGATGAAGATGAAACTGACACAATGTCACCAACCGTCCATATGGTCAGACTTTACTCTGTTCACTTCTTAGCTGGTTTAAATAGTTTCCCAGACTTGAGCTACAGTAAATTAATACATTTAATCCTAAATATTTATTTTTAGATTATAATGAAGTTTAAAGAACAGCAGCCTCTGTTTATGTAGCTTTAACAGTAGAAATAAAAGTTATAAAAGAAAATTAAGCAGGTCTGTTGATGTTCTCAAATTAAAGGAATTGTTCAACATTTTTATTTCTAAGCAGCTGGAATTATATTTGCTAAACACGAGGCTGCACTCATCAGCTGGCTCTTATATCACAAATAAGTGACTGCAGGTTGTGCATAAGAAAGAAAAGATACAAATGATCTAATATTTATTCTTGTGTTTTTTGTTGAGAATTTTGCACATTTGTGCAAATGGAAAAGCTTAAAGTGAATCAGCTAATAAAACAGATTTATTTGGCTGGTTTGGCAGATATAACAGTATAATAATCTGAATGCAACAATAGTTCTAAGTAGCTTTAAATGGTGTGAAAAAAACAAAAACCAAAGTTGCAAACTGATTTGTGCAGGAATCATGAAATCCTTGTGGTTTTCTTGTATCTTGAGAAAACTGCATGTTTAAATACTGAGTAAAGTAAATAATAGTTTTGTACAGATTGCATTTATTCACATAATAAATATAAAACTGATATATAGCTGAGTAAAATGTTCATTCCAACCTGAGAGCGACAACTTTCTTCTCATCTGTTTTTAGCAGTAAAATCATTTTTAAACATGTTGAATGATTTCTTTTATATTTAATGCATAAATGTAAACTAGTCCTGATCCTGGTTTACAGTAGACAAACCTGCTGCAGCTAATGTCTGACCCAAGTCAGGCCCTTCGTCCACCTCTCCACCCATCTGTTCCTGCCATTGTTTACAGAGTCCAGAGAGCCAGTTCAGCCCTCGGCTCACCTTAAGGAAACGTCTGGTAAACCACATCCTGGGTCTCAGTCCCAGGCCTCAGAGTGTATCTGTCCCATCGGATGACTTAAACTGTGCAACGCCTTGCAGAGCCAGGGCCCAAAGACCCCTCTCCTGGGCCTGTGTATGTAGTCTCCTACAGTGGTAACCGTCCTCTGGGCCAACAGAATCACTTCTCAGTTAACAGATGAAGCTTCTGGATCTCACAATGCTGAGCACTTCTGTGTGTGCTGTGATTAAATAGCCTGATGATACAGGAAGTCCCTCCTCAATTGTTTCAGTGTTGGGTGAATAGAAACAAATTGCTGGTATATAATTCCCAGGGGCAGTAGAGCTTTGATTTCCTCCTCTTTGTCTCTGAGTGGGCTGTGATGGTGGTGGTTGGGTCTCCTCCCTGCTGTGTGGATTGATCAGCACATATTCTTACTGAATCCATAGAATCGGGTTTTAATTGGACAAAAGACTGAATATTTCACATGGGAGTTTTGGTTTAGTTAAACAGTTTGTTATGATTATTTTAAACAGAAATCTGTTGTGATGTGTATTGCTGATTTACCAGGAGTCCATTGATCCCCGAAGGCAGATGCAGATGGGGAACCAGGTGATTGATGCTCGTGGGAGGAAGTTCACAAAGAGAGTGGTGGACATACGTGAGCTGAACGAGCAGGCCAAAGTCATTGATGACCTCAAGTAGGCTTCCTGTCTCCTTTTACACAATATATCTGTGTGATCTTACCTAATGTCTTAATTTAAACAACCATCTTCATCAACTTGATTGTAGAAAACTAGGAGCCAGCGAGGGCACCATAAACCAGGAGATCCAGCGCTACCAGCAGCTGGAGTCGGTGGCTGTTAACGACATCCGAAGAGACGTCAGGAAGAAGCTGCGTCGCTCCAGCATGAGGGTGAACTTGTGTTTTTAATTAATCCTGATCAGAAAGGCACCAAAGCAGTTTGATCTAAAATAATGTGGAATTTTCCCTGAATGTGGTTTTAATTTATACATTTATTAACCAGCTTTTGTGTACTTACTCAGGCGGCCTCTTTAAAGGATAAATGGGGTCTTGGCTACAAGCCGAGCTACAATCGCTCTAAAAGCATCTCAGCAGCGGCAGGTCGACCGCCTCTGAAAAGGATGGACAGACAGAGGTGAGCCGCCAGGCAGCAGAAGATACTTTTATTCATGTGATCCCAGATTTTGGGGCTCAGTATGTTTCTAGGAAGACCTCTGACCAAAATCCAAGAAGTGACTGAATTTATTCTGTTGTTGTGTGTAAATGCTACAAAAAACATTTTAGAGGAGAGACATTAACTGAATGTAGAAAATATGATCGTATATTAACTTTTTACAGACATGATGTTTTATTTGTACGTGTCTTCACAACTTGACCATGTTTTCAGTTCCAGGATTGGAGATGTGGAGGATTTACCGGACATCCGTGTGGATGCTTCCTCTCCAGGGCCTCGGGTCACATTCGCCATCCAGGACACGGTAAAACACGAGCATCAGTCACATGTCACATGTGTTGAAGAGGGACAGCTGAAACATGTTTGTGATTGTTGTGGTAAAGTTGTGTTGTTTTATGTGGACTTTCACCGTCTCATTCTCCATCTCTTCATGTTTGTTCCTTTAATTTACCTCTATGTTAGTTCATGTTTATATAAAAGTCACTACAGGTTCAGGAATTTGTTTATAACCTGTTTACCTTTTAAAAAAGAATTCTTTTGTTTAATTGAAAACTAATTATCAGGCTTCGGACCCTGCACATGCACCTGTCAGCCAAGAAGGGGTCTTTAAGGTATATAGTTCAAAACATCTCAAATGATCAAATCAACATTCCTAATCAGATTTTACAGAATTACAGTGTATCTACTTTTCTTTGGGGATTTCCTTCTAGGTGCTGATTGAATATTAGATATGCAAAATCAAAACAGGATGAGAGGGAACTCAAGTTTAATTGTTTATATTAATGTTGGTGTTAACATAATAACATACCTCCACCCTGCTCACTGTGTTATTACTGCTGATGCATGAAGGACACATCATCTTTAGAAAGAGATTTGCTTTCAGAAATAAGAGCCCATATTGATGGAATGCTGTTTAATGAATTTTGACATTGCACGCTCTCATCCTGTCATGAATCTGCATAATAAATGCATCAGCGTTTCTTTAACCTGAACAGGTAGACTGTTTTCTAACAGCTCTGCATGTGCAGTCTATCAGCTGTTCATCTTTTAATAGTCCAAACTGCTCAGTTTGATGTCTCATATTTGTGTAACTGTAAATATTTGATAGAATCTGGTAAACTTTCTGTCCTTTGATTCTCCTGCATGTTTCATTTAATAGAATCTAATCACCTTGTTTAAAGAGGGGTGGTATTTACACAAAGATTTTCAGTTCTTATTTTGGGGGAAAACCTAAATTAGACATTTGGGAACTCTGCTTGGTGGGTTGAAGCAGTTCTTATGTGTAGATTTAGAACAAAGTTAGAGCCAATAGAAACAACAGATTGTTCTGTCAAATGTAACTTCACCTTGAAACATTACTAATCGACTTTATTTTAATCTCATTTTGTTTGGTGTGTGAACATGATGAAGAGTAAACACAGCAGCTTGTGATCTCTGGGGAGATTATGTGTCCCGCTGTTTCACTGTTGATAACGATGACTTCTTGTCCTCATTATGCGGTTGCCAGGCAACCCACATATACTCCAGAAACCTTTCCTAAACAACCTTTAATCAAAATTACCCCTAAATGAAGTCGTTAGAGATAAAATCATATCTAACAATTTGGTTGATGGCTTTTGTTTGTTTGACAGATTGGTTTATTTATAAAACACACTAAGGAGGTGCTGATTGCTGGGAGAAAGTTCTATTTGTATTTTTAATCTTCATTAAATAATCAGTCCCTTCTCAAGGTCAGTATCTTCTATAAGCTGTCTTCTGCTTCTGCAAGGTGGAGTCTGAAACTCTCAGAAATAAACGGTTCCGGGTTTTTGTCGACTCTTCTGGGTGGATTTCATCTTTAAACCACATGTTCAGACTCTTCGTCTCTTCTAACTCTGTTTACCCGGGGGTCGTTCCTCTCAGCTTCTCGGTGAACGTTGCAGGTGGTGGTGTCATGTCATTGGACCTGTAGACAGAAATGTAACTGTAAAACTCAACAGAAAGTTGTTTTTCAAGTGGTAAACTGAATTCTCAACAGGATCCAATCCACAGAGCACCACTACCTCCAAAGTTCTGATTTGGGTTCATCTCCTGGAGGGTTGGGTTTGTCTTGATGTTAGAACCCGTTCAGATTGACCTGAAACTTGTCTCCTTTGTTTGAGTCTGACTGTCTGTCTGTGTCTGAAGTTTCCTGAGGAGCCAGAGATGGACGTGTTGTCTGATGACCCATCCCATTCTCATCCATACATTCACCTTCATTCTCCATCCACTATCGAGGGCCAGCAGTCACTTTTCAGTGCCCCCACCACCCCGTCTGTTTTCTCACCCACAATTCCCTTCCAGCATGATGACATGAGGCGTGACGACCTGTCCTCTTCCTCCTCTGAAGACTCTGAGAAGGAGGACGAGTTTGAGAGAACATCGAGCTATCGAAGGCCTGTGTAAGTTGTCTTTTGAGTCACTGCTCAGGGATTCTGGATGTAAATATGTGAAAGTTTAGTTTGTGCGTTTGTATTTATATTGTTATCTGACTCAGTTCACTCAGGACTTCACAGTTCTGCAGTTAATTCAGTTCCTTGTTCCTTTTACAATGTTCTGATGTGAAGTAGACACGGGAGTTGCAACTATTAATATCTGAAGTCATCTTTGGTCTCATAAAGTAAACATGAGGATTAAATTAACTATGTTGGATTTGTAAATCATCACTTTTTTCTACTTCTTTTGCTGCACAGCCAAACGTCCCACAGGAAGCCCTCAGGCTTCTCTGCTGTGAGTCAGCTGTTCAGTGAACGCTGGCCGAGCACGCCAGCCGGCCGCAACTTCAGTGGCCCGACTTCAGAAAAAAACATTGACTTTGAGCTCGATGTCCGAGTGGAGATTGATAGTGGGAAATGTGTCCTTCACCCTACGACTCAGCAGCCGGAGCATGAGGACATTTCCTTCAGGAGGTGCATGGACATGTCTCACTCTGAAAACTGATTTTTGCTTTAAGTCTAACTGGTTTTGCTTGGACTCGGGTCTTTTTATATGTCAACAGTCTTCTTCCTGTGGGTTTTCTAGGAGCTATGACCGCAGTCTAAAGAGTCTGGACCAGGATTCTCCTCCCAAAAAGAAGAAGCTCCAGCCCACCTACACCTCCACCACTCATCTTCTTGCTGGAAAGAAATGTCCCTCCACTCTGCAGACCAAATCTAACGACCTGGAGACCACAGTCTTCTATATTCCAGGAGTGGACGTGAAGGTCTGCTTCTGCCTCAACGTCCACCTTAAACACATTTCTTCTGTTTGTCTTTTAATTCACTCTTTCTGTTTTTCTCCTGAAGTTGCACTACAACTCCAAGACCCTGAAGACCGAGTCACCCAATGCCTCGCGTGGATCCTCCCTCCCTCGCACTCTCTCCAAAGAATCCAAGCTGTATGGTATGAAAGATATCGACCCTACAAACCCTCCCAGTGCTGTCCAAAGCAAGACTAACTCGCTCCTACCTCCCCCGCCCCCACCTATCCCATCAGGTACTGAGCATTTTCTCATTTGTATTTGCATGCCCTACCTCGATCTGATGATCCACACATGGACCCCTGGAATCAAATGCATGCGTTTTGTCCCTAAATTAAAGACGTTCATACAGATCCAGAAGGTCCAGGTCAAATAGAAAGACACTAAAGTTCAAACAAGGAGCTCTCAGTGGTTTTTGTTGGAGTCTCATTTATTTTACACAAGTTTTAATTGCTGTATTTTCTTTCAGCCAAAGGTAAAAGCAGTGGAGGGGTGAAGACAGCCAAGCTGTACGCCTGGGTGGCCCTCCAGACCCTCCCAGAGGAAATGGTCATCAGCCCCTGTCTGCTGGACTTCCTGGAAAAGGCACTGGAGACCATTCCTATCACTCCTGTGGAGAGGAACTACACAGGTTTGCTTCCCTGATTTACAGCTTCTGATCTGTTTTCTATTGGTTGATTGATTTTATTTAGTTTATTATTATTTAGCATGTGATTGTCTGATGTGTTGTTTTGGTTGTTATCAGCTGCGGCCGCCCAGGAGGAGGACATTGGTCAGTTTGATACAGTGGAACCTCTGGAGGACTCGAGTGCCTCTCTGGTTTCTTCCTCCACATCAGCCTACTCATCGTTCCCTGTAGACGTGGTGGTTTATGTCAGAGTTCAGGTACTTCATTTTATTTAAACCATTATCAGGTGTTCATGTATTATTAACTTTAATCTAAATGTCTCCTTTTATAATGTTCCACACTTCATACTGTCTTACCTCATTTAGAATCAGATCTCTGCATGTACTTAGATACATTTGAATATATCGATTAAATATACTTGGCTGCTGTTTGTTACCCAGTAAAACTTTACATTAAATTTTATTTTGTAATATCATCCATGCTGTTGGATTCCAGCCCTCTCAGATCCGGTTCAGCTGCCTGCCCATGTCCAGAGTGGAATGTATGCTCAAGCTGCCCTCCTTAGACCTGGTCTTCTCCTCTAATCGGGGTGAACTGGAGATCCCAACAGGACCCAACCCTCCAGATGGATCCCATCCGCCCTCCTCCACTCCGCCCGGGCAACATATCCCCAAACTACCTCCCAGTAAAGGTCCGTAGAGCTGCAAGCACGTTGTTTTGGAGGAGGAGTGTTTCTCTGTGTGCAAAGAATTTGTTATTAGAGGCATTTAAAGTCTGGGAGAGTATTTATGAGCTGTCACTTCATGACATCCCTGCACCCAGTTTGATTTAATGTTTCAAATCAAATCAAATCAAATCAAAAATACTTTATTAATCCCCGAAGGGAAATTAAGTGTTGTTGTAGCTCAGTTCTTCAGAGAGCCATTGTAAAAGGTTCTAGCTGTGGACAGGAAGGATCTCCTGTAACAGTCTGTGCTGCAGCAGATTACGAAGAATCTTCTGACTGAAGACACTCTGTTGTTGAGTTACTGTGTTCTGAAGAGGATGAGGAGGGTTTTCCATCATGTTCTTCATCCTCTTTTGGACAATCAACTCAAGAGAGTTCAGTTTGAGTTCAGTCTCCAGGACAGAATCAGTCCTTCTTATCAATCTGTCCAATCTCTTCATATCACTTGCTCTGATGCTCCACCCCAACAGGTGACTGCAGATGTGATCAGCTGATGAACTCCTCTTCTTTTGTCGCTCCTCTTCAAATCTCTGACTGCTTGTATTGTTGGAAAGCCAGACAGAGACATGCTGGAGTCCGGGATATGTTCCTTTAGCCATGTCTCTGTAAAACACATGATGCTGCATTCCCGATACTCTGGCTGGGTCTTCAACAGAGATTCAAGTTCATCCATTTTGTTAGTAAAGAGATCTCACATTCGTCAATATGACTGATGGAAGTGAAGGTTTAAACTTCCTCTTTCTCTCTCTTCTCTTTGCTCCTGCTCTGCATCCACGTCTTCTTCTTTTGAGCTCATCAGGGATCCAGAGTTTCCATTTGAGGATTATTTCAGCCTTAGAAATGTCAGTTAGCTGCTCTTTCTTGTAAACAAGTCTCTTGTTGCCATGGTTATGCATCATAACAAGTGGCAAAAAAGTGACAAATCAAGCAAAAAACTCAATCAGCACAGCATCCAAATCAGAAGAAAAGTATTTAGAAAATATTTCCAGAAGAAAAAACTAGCAAGAAATACTCAAAAAGAGCAAAAAAATACTAGCAAATGCTAGCTAAGTCACAGAGCTACTCCAACAAGCTGCCACCAGTTGTAGCGCTATTCCGGAATGAAGCGCTATTCCGCTATATAAGTTTCTCACAGCTTGCTGCTTTGAATTCATTATTTTACTCTCCAGTTTGTCTTTTCGCCACATGATGAAATGTCTGCTGTGTTTTCTATTACTCGCTGTGTTAAAGTGGATCTAGAGTGCTTTATTATTGTTTAGTCCAGCCTTTTAGGTCTAATTTTCTTTACCACTCTCTCATCTGAAAACCAGTTGTTTTGTTTTTTGTTAATCCGAAAGGCATTTGGTTCTATAGATAATTCATCTCTGTGAAGTCTTGTTGTTCATCTGTGGTTTTGCACTCTTCTCTTCTCCCTGCAGCATCCCCGTTGTTAGGGAGTCCTTTGGGTCGAAGCCGCCACAACAGCAGCCAGTCAGACCTCACTGGACCCCCCAGTAACTCCTCAGGCCTGAGCTTCACTGCCTGTATGTCAGACTTCTCCCTCTACGTCTTCCATCCCTACGGCGCTGGAAAGCAGAAATCAGCTGTGACAGGCTTGCCTCCAGGCCCCGGACCGTTAGGTACCAAAAATTTTATGCTGTAATCTTCAGTTAATACTGAGTCACAGTTACAGAGCTGCAGTTTGACATGAATAAACGGATCTCACTTTACTCCTGAAGAGTTATTTTCTGATATCATGCAGTTGATAGACAGATTATAATTTTGCCTGTCGTGAATCAGATCAGTAATCTCAGTTGAACATCTTCTCCACAGGAACAGTGGATGAAGAACCGTCCTCGGTGACAGGAAGGAAAGACTCTCTGAGTATCAACCTGGAGTTTGTGAAAGTCAGTTTATCCAGGATGAGGCGCACTGGAGGTCTGACCTTCGTTGAAAGCTTTTCTTCTCTCAAAGGAGGCAAAATGGACACCACCCTCATCAACATCTCAGGTGAAGAAGTTACCTGTATGACATGATGGAGATGATACCTGCTCAATACAAACAGATTTCTCTCAAGTTCAATGAAGAATCATTTCCTTATAGACACCTGAGATAATCTGCACTTTGTGCTGTTAAACCTGATATTTCCTCCTCAGCTGTTTGTGACATCGGCTCGGCTTCCTTTAAGTACGACATGAGACGACTGAGTGAGATCTTGGCTTTTCCAAGAGCCTGGTACCGTCGCAGCATTGCCAGACGCCTCTTCCTGGGAGACCAGACCATCAACCTCCCAGGTGAGTGCTGCGTTAACGATGGCGGTTGCTTTTTATGTCTTCTTTATGTGACTGTATTTGCATTTATCTTGATCTTGACATGTTTTCGTGTGAGAGATACATGTGTTTAAAGGGATAATAGTCCTTTTGACGCTACATTAGCTCAGAAAGTTGAGAAGATCATCAGGTAACTGGAGGATCACTGGTTCGAATCCTCTTCATTTTGAAATGATTGCTTTGCCATTGTGTCCTTGGGCAAGACATTTCACCCACTTAGCCTGTTTGGTGGTGGTCAGAGGGTCCGGTGGCGCCTCTGTCAGTGTGCGTCCTAGCTGTGGCTACAATGTGTATGTGTGTAGTTTATCACCAAACATGTGAGTGTGAATGACAAACCGTAGTGTGAAGAACTTTAGGAGTTCAACAAGTCCAGGCTAGTTACTATGATAAAGACTGTTGGTTCCTAACATCTCCTGATTGTTCCCTCACAGCAGCCTCAGGCCCCGCCACCCCCGACTCGGCTGAAATCATCACCCAGCATCTCTCCCCCGAGTCCAGCCGGAAAGCCTACTGGAGGACTTGGGACGGCAGCACGGGGACTCACATCCCTCAGTCTCCCAACGTCTTCTCAGAACACTCAACCGGTAGCAACATGTCCCCAGGGAGCCTGGGTCAGCTCAAGTCCCCCGCACCAGGTCGCACCCGTAGCGTGTCCGATTCCTCTGCTCCAAGACGAGGTAACTCCAAACACTCTATTCTCTATAAAAGAATAAATCCAGTTAGAATTTACTCTCACCTTCATTTTTACCAACTTTGATCCAGATTCAGTCACTAAAACGTCCACACCGTCCTTCGGTAAGAATGGGAAGTCAGCAGGTCAACAGGGGTCTCCCTGGGAGACGCTGGTGGTGTTTGCCATCAACCTGAAGCAGCTCACCGTCCAGATGAACATGAGCAACGTCATGGGAAACAACACGTAAGTAAACCAGATTGAGCACAAACTGATACACAGAGGCTGTTAGTTGGATTATATATTTGTTTTAGAAAAATTCAGTCTGTTTTATGTTTTTAATGTTGGAGCTGATTCTTCTTTCTGTTTTGTTGATGAAAACAAAAGTCAACTCAAACAAGAAAAGACTGACGAACCTTCCTCCGATATGATGTTTATGCATTATTTACCTCCCCTCATGCAGAATCAAGACTAAATAAATCACATGTACAAACACACATGCCCCGCCCTCTGTCAATCAGATCAACTCTGTGTGGTTTAAAAATCAAATGTTTCAGAACTCAGAGTAGCTCTGAAGTAAAAGGTCATTCAAACACAAACTGAACTGCAGAAAATCCCATTTAATTACCGACAAACATGAAACTAAGGCAGGACTATCACACAAGCTTTGTGTCATCAGAAAGGTAAAAACATCATCGTCTGCTGTGTGAGCACCTGAACACATCCTCTCCCTTACAGTCAGAGGACTTCCTGTATTTCTTCTACATATTTCATCTTTTCAGGATGTTCTGTCATGAAGACTCTATACACAAGTGATTTATTGGTTTAATGTTGTTGTTTTTCTAATATAAGGAGAAACTTGTAAAGCCAACAGAATAAAAACAGTAAATAGGAGAGTTAATGTTTAATGTTGACAGCTGTTTGCCTTTTCTGCTACATTTTCTTCCCATAGTGAGTTATTTATGTTTAATCTCCTTCATTATTCAGCAACATTTCACGAGTGCTCACGGTTGTTTTTGTCCCTTTCAGCTGGACGACCAGCGGTCTGAAGAGTCAGGGCCGGCTGTCTGTCGGCAGCAACCGGGACCGAGAGATCAGCATGTCCGTGGGCCTCGGACGCTCCAAGCTGGACTCTAAGGGTGGAGTGGTGGGCGGTAACATCGACGTAAACACCCTGGAGATGGTCTGTAAGTAAACAAACCGTTTGTTGTTCCTCTCCCACTCAGTAACTGGGAGTTAACTAAACCAGAGACGAAGTTCTGCTAAACACCGGAACACTTTCAGCTGGACTTTTTGTTGTTTTCATCCCTAATGAGAAAAGTTTTTAACTATTTCTGCTCTTATGCTCTCTGTTACTGTTTACTGCTTTATTAAAATTTTTATGTTTCTAAATTATTTAACATTCCACCAACCAGACAGCTCAGAGACTGAGATTAAAAATAACACATAACTTCTGAGCCAAAATTTAAAAAAATAAAAAACACTTTCAATAGTGGAAGTTTGTTCATTGACTTCATACTGTTCTCCAACAAAAACTTTCTATAAGAGAAAAGAGAAAAATCATAGTGTAGCATGTATTTGTAATTTTAATTTTTAACAAATTTAAATCTTTTTGCTCCTTTTAACTCCCGAATTATTCACAAACTGTAAAAATAATAAAACTTGGCTTCTGAAAACGAACATGCAAATGTGTCTGTTTTGTAGCCCACATCTCTGAACACCCGAACCAGCAACCCAGCCACAAGATCCAGATCACCATGGGTTCTACAGAGGCCCGAGTGGACTACATGGGCTCCAGCATCATGATGGGGGTTTTTAGTAACGCTGACCTGCAGCTGCAGGATGAGTGGAAGGTCAACCTGTGTACTGTTGATACCAGCCTGTCAGAGAAAAGGTACACAGAAGGATGTAACTCTTACCTGAACCTGAGAACCTGCCCTCAGGCAACAGCTTCAAATATCTGAGGAAATGTGAAGCTACAGAACGCTTCAGGTTCTCTAAAGAAAACCTTTTTCTGCCCTCATTTCTGAACTCTGCATCCTGGCAGAGCCACATTCTGTTTGGACTGGAGGGTTTCTGAATGCTGGAATAATGAAATTACACCCACATCAGAACTTTCATCTTCCTGATATTTCTGTCTGCCCTCGTTTTGTCTTCTGCAACCATTTTTCAATCACTTCGTTCTGCTGTTCTTCACCTCTCTTATCTGAAACTTTTCTCCTCAGTGTGATCTTCGTCCACGGGGACTTGCAGTGGGACATTTTCCAGGTGATCATTTCACGCTCCACCACCCCAGACCTCATCAAGATCGGCATGAAGCTGCAGGAGTTTTTCACTCAGCAGTTCGACACCAGCAAGCGGGCCCTCTCCACATGGGGCCCCGGTCCCTACTTCCCTCCCAAAACCCCCGTCATCAATGCTGAGAAAGGAGCTGCAGAGCTTTGTAAGCAACTCACTTTACTGCAGGGTGACATATTTACCTTTGCGTAATAAGACACACACAGCATGTGTCTTCAACAGCCGTCCTCGTTACAGGAAGTGCAATGATTTGTAATTCTAATCAGCTTCATTTGTATACCAGATTTTCAAAGTGTTGACATGCTGCTGAATGTAATCAGACACGCTCACTAGGTAATCAGAAAAAAAGCACCAGCTGAATAATTTCTAAAGATTAAAGGTTACATTAGAATCTGATCCTGTTAACGGCAACGTCATGTCTCCTGTTTCTGTCAGAATAACTGTCTTCCTTCTCGTCCTCAGACATGGACGCAGCCCATCATCGCCACTGGCCCGGAGTGCTGAAGGTAATCGCCGGCTGCCACATCTCGCTCTTCCAGATGCCTCTGCCAGAGGACGCCGTTCAGCTGGGCGGCTCCATGAGCCTCCATGGCAATCACATGACTCTGGCCTGCTTCCATGGGCCCAACTTCCGCTCCAAGTCGTGGGCTTTGTTCCACCTGGAAGAGCCCAACATCGCCTTCTGGACGGAGGCTCAGAAGATCTGGGAGGACGGTGAGACAAAATGCTGGAAAGAACTCAAGATTCTGTAATAAGGACTGGCACTACAGTCCCGTTTCTTCTGTTCCTCCAGGTTCCAAAGATGATTCCACCTACATCGTGCAGACACTGGACTTCCATCTAGGTCACAACACTATGGTGACAAAACCATGTGGTGCCCTTGAAAGTCCAATGGCCACCATCACCAAAATCACCCGCCGACGGCATGAAAACCCTCCACATGGAGTTGCTACAGTGAAAGAATGGTTCAGCTACGTCACTGCCATGAGGAACGAAGGTAACGAGCGTTCGTCCATGTTGGTCCACAGCTGAAGACACAAACCTAAAGTTTCACATGTTTAATCTTCTGTTTCAGAACTGAACCTCCTTCGGAACGTGGAAGCCAACAATCAAGAGAGCGGAGCAGCTGCTAAAAGCTCCAGTCTGCTGAGCAGCTTCCGCAGCTCCCACAGCTACAACCACGAAACAGAAACCATCTTCGCACTTCCCAGAATGCAGCTGGATTTTAAGTCCATCCACGTGCAGGATCCAGATGAGCCGTCTCTCACGGGTAGGGTTGGATTCTGCAGAACATGAAAGAGGCTGATGGTTCCTCTTTACGAGCTCAAACCAGATGTTTATCACTGCAACCAAAAAAAAGTTGCATTTCTTCATCACACCAAGTTTTTAGCTCTTCGTTTACAAATTGATGTGTGAAGATGTTATCGAATGTTTTCACCCCTGCTCACAAAAAAATGGTTTCACCACCATCTGCAGTGAGCTGTAATTTTTAAGCCTTCTCCATTTACTCCATTTAAAAGTAATAAAAATATAAAAATACTAATTAAAACTGCAAGTAGCTCCTACAGGCACATCTGGAAGGGCTGCTGTTGATCCCTGTCATACTGAAGAGGACAAAAACCACCTAAAGTCAAACCAAATATATTCTCTGTTTCAAAGGGTTTGAGACATTTGAGCAACATTTTGATTCTTATGTGTTAAAGTTTGCATGTCTCTTGTTTTTATTCCAAACCCGCCAGTCTTTTAATCTTTTCTGTTTCAGACTCTAACAGTAAACCCAAAGTGGAGTGCAGTATGGTGACAGAGTTCACAGACCACATCTGCGTCACCATGGACGCCGAGTTGATAATGTTCCTTCACGATCTGGTGTCGGCGTACCTGAAAGAGAAGGAGAAAGGTGTGTCTTTCATTCATTCCTTCTTTGAGGAAACACTCCATCTTTATTCATTCCTTACAAACTCATGATTCATCTGTTCACCATCAGCAGTCCCCGACGGAGACTTGAAGAGAAGAAAATGACTCATGTCCCAGTCTAATAGGGAATCAGAAAATGAGCACATCTGTCTGCCTCTGCACCTGTGAAGCTGAGTTATATTTCCACACACAGCAGGGAGGTCAGGGAGCTCGGCGTCGGCAGCATTTTAATGGCTTTCACATTGTCACAAAACAACAAATGAGCTCTCTTTATGCTGGCAAAGCTCGCATTCTTCACGACAATTAAATCAGAGCCAAGATTCTGTTGTGTTTGTTCTGCTTCTGAACAGAAAGAAAAACAACCGCGCTGAAGCTTTTCTTCCATGTTTGATTAATCCTGATTAAATGAGGCAGCCCAGACGGCTTGTTGAATACAAGTAAATCTATACCTTAAAGGTGTCGAACGGGTTCTTTGTTGCTTTAATGAATGTGTGTTGATCCATGTTTGTTGTGTGAAACGTGTCGGCCGTGCTAACACGGTGAACATGTGGGCGCTGGAGCGTTTCAACCTGATTGCTTTATTTCCCTCTCAGCCCTTTTTGCTCCGCGCATGTTTGCAACTCGGCCGGGCCAGAAGAGTCCAACAGCCGCTCAGGACGACGGCTCCACCGACAAGGACAAGGAGGACGGCATCAACTACACCACGGTGGACTGGAGGGAGTTCATGTGCAACACCTGGCACCTGGAGCCCACGCTCAGGTCAGTTTGTTCATTTAACACAGTCAGAATGAGTTTTTATTCAGAAATGTGCCAAAGAATATTTCATATGATCTCAGCAACAAATCATTCAGACCTAAAACAGGACAATCTATTAGAATCAGGTTTATTATATGTCCAACACTAGGAGTTTGGCTTCAGTTCACTTTTGCTTTTCTACTTATTGCACATCGAAATTCACAAAACAACATGATTATTAGGAAATAGTTGAAGAATATAGACATATTGAATGATAAATTTAAAGATAAATGAATATTACAGACAGCAGAGACATTCAGCAGCATCGTCCACTATAAATGTCTGATTGGTGTTTGAAGCTGTTTATACAGATAAAATCTAATTATTCAACATGTTTGTTCAATATAGTGACAGTCTGAGAGGAAAATTAGTTTTAGTGGCAGAAGCAGCTCATCAGCTTTATTGGTGACGCTGCACATTTACCAGGTGGATAGACGTGAGTTCAGTACAGAAACCCAGCTGTCTCAGTCTGACGAGCGCGCCAGCTCGTCCCCCGTCTCCGTCTTCAACGGGTTCTAAATAATGTTGCTGCGCCACTGGACAGAAGTTCAGGGAAATTGGCCAAGTCCACAGGTGGAACTGGAAGTTTGTCCAATGGAGTCTCTTATGTTTAAGGAAAGAATATGTGTGACACAAGACACCAAAAACACACAAAAATCGAGGCTGTTCTCTGTTGTTCCATCTTGAAATCAGTTTTATTTACCTTCAGGCTCATTTCCTGGACGGGTCGGAAGATCGATCCCGTTGGTGTGGACTACATCCTGCAGAAATTGGGCTTCCACCACGCCAGAACCACAATTCCCAAGTGGCTGCAGCGTGGTGTGATGGACCCACTTGACAAAGTGCTGTCAGTGCTCATCAAGAAGTTGGGCACCGCTCTGCAGGATGAGAAAGACAAGAAAAACCGGGACAAAGAGGAACACTGAGAAAACTCAACACTGGACTCGATGCCAGGCATCAGAACACTGGATCTCTGCGTTACAGCAACCACTACTGTGAATCCAGTTTCAAAACTATTTACACGCTAAACCCTGTGATTGTCAGCGTAGTCGTTTACTGCAGAGTTTCTAACTCAGACTGAAGCATTTTGGACCGATCTTATTTTCTGTACATTCTGAACAAAGTAGCTGATGTTTGTATTTTAACTGCTTTAAAACCCGGCCTGTGCGACCCGTTTGAACCGAAACTGCTTCAACATTTAATTTAAAACTCACCAGTAGTTCATGAGAAATGACTTCTTAAACCATTGCCTTTTTCTGTTTCCCATGGAACACATGATGGGTATGCTTTATGTAATTTATAGTGTAGCTTTAAAATTTTGAAGAACTGTTCTGTGACAATGTTCTTGATTTTTGACGAGGTGCTCTGCTCAGTCATCAGGATGATTGTAATTATTATCTGAACCAACATCATTATTTATTGGTATGTGGGAATGCAATTCAATGTAATGTTTTTGTCTTTTTTTAATCCACACAGTAGAACATGTACATAGATAAATTTCTTAAATGTGTTGATTTCTTAACTTAATAAAACTGTTGCCATTCAGTTTAAAATGAAAACAACTTTCTGGTTTTTATTTCTTTGCTGTTTGAGGCACAAAATAAGATACAAATAAGTATTTATGTGAGTTTTAACAGATAAAATCAGTAACTCACCTGTTCTTTATCTGCAACTCGTGGTTTCCCTCACCTTTACACACCTGTTCTCATGGTTTCCCTCACCTTTACACACCTGTTCTCATGGTTTCCCTCACCTTTACACACCTGTTCTCATGGTTTCCCTCACCTTCACACACCTGTTCTCATGGTTTCCCTCACCTTCACACACCTGTTCTCATGGTTTCCCTCACCTTCACACACCTGTTCTCATGGTTTCCCTCACCTTCACTCACCTTTACACACCTGTTCTCATGGTTTCCCTCACCTTTACACACCTGTTCTCATGGTTTCCCTCACCTTCACCCACCTGTTCTCATGGTTTCCCTCACTTTTACACACCTGTTCTCATGGTTTCCCTCACCTTTACACACCTGTTCTCATGGTTTCCCTCACCTTCATACACCTGTTCTTCATCTGCTCATGGTTTCCCTCACCTTTACACACCTTTTCTCATGGTTTCCCTCACCTTTACACACCTGTTCTCATGGTTTTCCTCACCTTTACACACCTGTTCTCATGGTTTCCCTCACCTTCCCTCACCTTTACACACCTGTTCTCATGGTTTCCCTCACCTTTACACACCTGTTCTCATGGTTTCCCTCACCTTCATACACCTGTTCTTCATCTGCTCATGGTTTCCCTCCCCTTTACACTCCTGTTCTCCTGGTTTCCCTCACCTTTCCCCACCTGTTCTCATGGTTTCCCTCACCTTCACATACCTGTTCGGTGTTCTCATGGTTTCCCTCACCTTTACACACCTGTTCTCATGGTTTCCCTCACCTTTACACACCTGTTCTCATGGTTTCCCTCACCTTTACACACCTGTTCTCCTGGTTTCCCTCACCTTCACTCACCTTTACACACCTGTTCTCTTGGTTTCCCTCACCTTTACACACCTGTTCTCATGGTTTCCCTCACCTTTATACACCTGTTCTTCATCTGCTCATGGTTTCCCTCACCTTTACACACCTGTTCTCATGGTTTCCCTCACTTTTACACACCTGTTCTCATGGTTTCCCTCACTTTTACACACCTGTTCTCATGGTTTCCTTCACCTTTACACACCTGTTCTCATGGCTTCCCTCACCTTCAAACACCTGTTCTTCATCTGCTCATGGTTTCCCTCACCTTTACACACCTGTTCTCTTGGTTTCCCTCACCTTTACACACCTGTTCTCATGGTTTCCCTCACCTTTACACACCTGTTCTCATGGTTTCCCTCACCTTTACACACCTGTTCTCATTGTTTCCCTCACCTTTACACACCTTTTCTCATGGTTTCCCTCACCTTCACTCACCTTTACACACCTGTTCTCATGGTTTCCCTCACCTTTACACACCTGTTCTCATGGTTTCCCTCACCTTTACACACCTGTTCTCATGGTTTCCCTCACCTTTACACACCTGTTCTCATGGTTTCCCTCACCTTTACACACCTGTTCTCATGGTTTCCCTCACCTTTACACACCTGTTCTCATGGTTTCCCTCACCTTTACACACCTGTTCTCATGGTTTCCCTCACTTTTACACACCTGTTCTCATGGTTTCCCTCACCTTTACACACCTGTTCTCATGGTTTCCCTCCCCTTTACACACCTGTTCTCATGGTTTCCCTCACTTTCACTCACCTTTACACACCTGTTCTCATGGTTTCCCTCACCTTCACACACCTGTTCTCATGGTTTCCCTCACCTTCATACACCTGTTCTTCATCTGCTCATGGTTTCCCTCACCTTTACACACCTGTTCTCATGGTTTCCCTCACCTTTACACACCTGTTCTCATGGTTTCCCTCACCTTTACACACCTGTTCTCATGGTTTCCCTCACCTTTACACACCTGTTCTCATGGTTTCCCTCACCTTCACTCACCTTTACACACCTGTTCTCATGGTTTCCCTCACCTTCACACACCTGTTCTCATGGTTTCCCTCACCTTCACACACCTGTTCTCATGGTTTCCCTCCCCTTTACACACCTGTTCTCATGGTTTCCCTCACCTTTACACACCTGTTCTCATGGTTTCCCTCACTTTTACACACCTGTTCTCATGGTTTCCCTCACCTTGACTCCACCTGTTCTTCATCTGCTCATGGTTTCCCTCACCTTTACACACCTGTTCTCATGGTTTCCCTCACCTTTACACACCTGTTCTCATGGTTTCCCTCACCTTTACACACCTGTTCTCATGGTTTCCCTCACCTTCACTCACCTTTACACACCTGTTCTCATGGTTTCCCTCACCTTTACACACCTGTTCTCATGGTTTCCCTCACCTTCACACACCTGTTCTCATGGTTTCCCTCACCTTCACTCACCTGTTCTCATGGTTTCCCTCACCTTTACACACCTGTTCTCATGGTTTCCCTCACCTTTACACACCTGTTCTCATGGTTTCCCTCACCTTCATACACCTGTTCTTCATCTGCTCATGGTTTCCCTCACCTTTACACACCTGTTCTCATGGTTTCCCTCACCTTCATACACCTGTTCTCATGGCTTCCCTCACCTTCAAACACCTGTTCTTCATCTGCTCATGGTTTCCCTCACCTTTACACACCTGTTCTCATGGTTTCCCTCACCTTCATACACCTGTTCTCATGGCTTCCCTCACCTTCATACACCTGTTCTTCATCTGCTCATGGTTTCCCTCACCTTTACACACCTGTTCTCATGGTTTCCCTCACCTTTACACACCTGTTCTCATGGTTTCCCTCACCTTTACACACCTGTTCTTCATCTGCTCATGGTTTCCCTCACCTTTACACACCTGTTCTCATGGTTTCCCTCACCTTTACACACCTGTTCTCATGGTTTCCCTCACCTTCACATACCTGTTCGGTGTTCTCATGGTTTCCCTCACCTTTACACACCTGTTCTTCATCTGCAACTCATGGTTTCCCTCGCCTTCACACACCTGTTCTTCATCTGCTCATGGTTTCCCTCACCTTCACACACCTGTTCTTCATCTGCAACTCATGGTTTCCCTTGCCTTTACACACCTGTTCTCGTGGTTTCCCTCGCCTTTACACACCTGTTCTCATGGTTTGCCTCACCTTCACACACCTGTACTCATGGTTTCCCTCACCTTCACATACCTGTTCGGTGTTCTCATGGTTTCCCTCACCTTCACACACCTGTTCTTCATTAGTTCATCTGGGTTCCATTCGATCATCAGTTTTTATACTCCCAGGTCAGTCGAACTTTTTGGCTGAATGTCTTCAGACTTAGTTTTGCTGCTACTTGGTTTCTCCTGCTTCTTGTTTTGGTTTTCAGTTTCTGCGCTGAGAGTTTGCTCAGCGCTCACCTCGTGACATGTTTGTGTTTTAGGCTTTCTGCACATAAATTACTTGTAGGAGATAAACACTATGAGCCAATATCTTGTTTTTGCATGAAATGCTGTGATTTTTATCATGAAAATTGGCTCATTTTATAACCTAAAAAGCTTGTAAATGTTTTGCTGGAATCATCTGTTCTAATGTTTAATTGACTAGAAATGTTAGAAGAATTAAATCTTTTTTTTCTTTTAGAAGATAATTGGCTTCAGTTTAAGATCAGCTAATGACCTAATGAAATTCCCACAATAATCCAGCTCCCACTGGTGTCCCCGGACTGCATCATAAACACACCTTGCCCCCCCCCCCCCCCCCCCCCCCCCCCCCCCCCCCCCCCCCCTGCCTGCCTGAACTATAAACAGCATGGTTTTTAAACTGCTGGGTGCTCTGATCCATGACTCTGATTCCTGAGCTGCGTTCTACTTTGGTTTCATGCAGTGGTTTTGTGGTTCTGGTGCTGCGTTGGCAGCTGAAGCACAGCGGAGGTGAAGAGCACTGCTGGCTTTCCTCTGTGATGTCTTCTGTGAGATTCCAGCAGTGTCACCTGAGGAAACCCAGACGGCTCACTGCGAGGGAGGGGAAGTCTTTGCTCCAGCCCGCCTGGGCCGGACATTATGTTTGATTTTTATTCTGCCAGCTGCACGCCATCTCCTTTGAAGTGTTTTCTCATTTACATATCTCTGCAGCACATTACTTTAATTTCTTTTACTTCTTGGAGCTGCTTTAAATGCACATTACAGACTGAGTGAATGACCAGCAGATGGAGTCAAAAGCCAGATGTCCTACATGCTAAACTGCTCTTATCATAGTGAACCTGAGAATTATTAAAAAAGGAAACAGAATAGAAACTATAAAAAGTCATGAAGATGTTGAACAGTTCAGTTTGTCTCCTATTGTTGGACCAAACTGCAGTGAGTTTCCACCGTGTTCGGAGTCTAACGTACTGCTGCATTAAAACATTTATTAAACAAACCCAACATGTTGTTAGAGTATTACTGTAAATTGTAATAATTCTGGATGCACTTACAGAACACGTAAACAAACGGAGCTCATTGAAACTATTTTCGTCTTAATATTCTGCAAAACAACTTGGACCTTTTAGATGACATGAATGTGAAGGTTGCATTCTGATTGGATGCTGCTGTAGATATTGAAAATAATTTTAAAAATCTAACTTTACTAGCTCAGACGTCGCCGCTGCAGTTCAATGCAAATTTATCACCTCACTGATTTAAACCAGTTTTATTTAGATTCAGTCATAAATCTCATGTTATTACAGCAAACAGGTGACAGGTAACTAAAAGTTAAATCAAAATCCCAAGTTTACAGGATTGTAAGAAGGATGTTCGGGCAGAAAATCTGAAAAGGACACATTTTTTGTGTTGCTTTCTCTTGGATTTGTTCAGGCCAAATCAGAGCCTATTTCATCTGCTGCAGCCGAACATTTGAAACATTAGGAAGCTTAAAGTCCCTATAAAATCAAAATAATTGATAAAATTCTTAATTTCTCATGCCTGCTGTATCCTGTTTGGGATTATGGGAGAGTTGAAGGCAGAAGTCAACAGAAACGTTACTATGGTTTGGCCTGGAGATGTGTGAACTTGCAGGTTAAGACTCCAGCTGAGTCCATGTCTTCATGTCTCTGGTTTACATCCTCTGAGACCCAAATAACTTCCAATGTTTTTAAATCTTCATATCTAATTTAACACTGAGAAATCTGCTTTGGAAAGTTCAGTAAACGTTTAATGAGAAGTGGGCGGTGCCTAATCAGATCAGAGTAGATGTTACTTTTTGATTTGTTTTTATTTCTATTTTAAAAGGAAATCTGTATTTTCATGGAGACAAGAATCTCTTGTGAACAATTTCATGTAGATTGAAGACATTTTTGTG
This sequence comes from Pachypanchax playfairii, assembly GCA_006937955.1. Classification (NCBI taxonomy): domain Eukaryota; kingdom Metazoa; phylum Chordata; class Actinopteri; order Cyprinodontiformes; family Aplocheilidae; genus Pachypanchax; species Pachypanchax playfairii. Next base: position 776,016 of record SSNP01000191.1, read on the forward strand.
CTGATTAGATTAAACGGACTGTAAATCTAAACACAGCGTCACTGTTGAAAACAAAAGCCAAATAATTTCCAGCAGTTTTTAACATGGAGCTTTTCAGGATTTAATAATCAGTATTTTACACAAAGAAGTCCAGATGGTCTCTTCTCTCCGTCCACCGACCATCAAGTTAACAAGTCTGATTGTTTCTGTTTTACTGCCTTTCTATAAAACTGCTGCTGGAAGGAAGATTTCTCTTTTTTAAATCTGTTAAAGTCCTTATTAGCCAAATGATGGATACAACGACATGAAACTGTACCTTCAGAGGGTTTTAATAAACCCTCACCTACATGCCAGACCGACCTGTGTGGGCCAGTAAAGACTAAAACACATTAAACTAACGTTCAGCACCTGAAACGTTTTTAACAAATGAGCTGCTTGAGATTTGAGCTGCTTTTTGATTGACTTTCAAATTGCTTATTCCACTTCATCAACCCAACCTCAGATTAATAATTTACTGTAACAATATGTTTCCAGAAACTGAAAGAAGAAGCTGCTGGTTGCTTTGACAGACAGGTGTTCCAGTCTGATGTTCTTGTTCCTCCAGTTTGTTCTGTGAAAAGCTTTCAGAGTCGAGATGGAGAGCTGGTCACCCACCTGACATCAGACTCTATAAAACCTGCTCAGATTAATGTGCAGAAATATAAAACCATGTGTTTGTTTCTCTAAGAGATGAACATCAGGCAGATGATTCAATGACTCACGAGTTAAAACATGATGTCATTCCCCAGGAACAACCACTAAACCTTCCATCAGTAAATCAGACTGTTCCCAGTAATCTGCATGCTTTAGATTTTATTCATTTATTCAAATCAAATTAACTTTATTTAAGAAACAAATTAAAACCACCGACTCTGAGTGAAGCGTGAGACAGTAAATGATGGAAAGCAGCTCGTCTTCTATCAGCTGTGTCTGATTTAACTCAAATAGAGAGATTTTAATGTTTTAATGCACAACTCCACACTGACAGTTATCTGGTATTTTCTTGTTGACTATAAATTGGTAGTAAAAACGTCTTTGTGTCTGTCGGCTTGTTTGAATTGTTAGAATTAAGAAGGTGAAAATGGAAAACTTCAGCCATCCTCGTCTGATGACTGTCAGCCTCCTGTTTCCCACCTGACCAACCACATTACATGCATACTGAAACACATTTAGAAGGAGACGGTTAACTCTGTCTGACAAACCCGTGGCAGCGTTCCTGATTCTCAGGTTTGGTAGGAACAGTTCTTTCAGGTAATTGCTCTCCTTCAGGACCAGAAGGCTTGTCACGCCGATGACCGTTTTCTCCCGTGGCACCTGTCACACTTATCTCTGCCTCTGAGAGATAATGTTTGTGACTTCATCCACACACAACCCACAGCTGATACTGACACAGCTTCAACACAACACACATGAAAACACACACAACCTGGTTCACAGTGTCGCCTGCAAAAGTCAATTTCAGTCGGAGTTACTGGGCTGCAAAAAATGTGCAAATGTTGTGGATGTTGGAGCTGATTCTGTTTAATTCATCCAGTCCACTGAAACTTTTCTCAAGGCTCAACATAAACTTTGAATTAGCTTTGTGTCTCGGGGCGCGTTCAATGACCCGTGATTATTCAGATTTATGTAAACAAGGGTGGAAGGTGTTTGCATAAAAAGCTTGATGGAATAAAATGGTGATAAAAATCACAGCTGATCAGGTGACGCTTCGATTTTTACATTTGTTAAAAATAGAATTTGTTTCATGTAAACAGTAAAACACACTGTAGTTTCAAACTGTGGCACTAACAACCTCAGAACACAACAACATGTCTGCAGTCTTAATTCTTAAAGACTTGAATGCATCATTTGAGATTTGAACATGAAACTTTAACGGACTACCTGAAGCTCTGAGGTTTCTGAGCGTCTCATCTCACGTCTTTGTTTTGTGTGTTACAGAGACACACGGCTTCAGTTAGATGTTCCATCTCCCACCTGGAAACACCATATATATATATGTATATATATATATATAACTAAATCAGCTAACTGTTCCTAACAGCCTGCAGAATCAAACTTACATGGTTCCTGATGAATCAGCCATGTTTGACCTTTCAGTTTGTTCCAGTTTTAAACATTTAAAGGTCATTTTTACTTTCAAAGACTTTTTTCTCACGTCTCAATCAACTGATTCTCATGTTTATTGTTTATTTTAACAAGATTTATCACAGTTTCATTTATATTTTCTTTACTTTTGCTTTTGGAGTTTCGTTCCTCCAGTTTGGAGCTTAGTGTTTAGCTGGAAACGTAACAGAGCATTTAATGACAAAGTCCAGAGGAACAGAAGTTTAAAATACCCCCCCCCCCCCCCCCCCCCCCCCCCCCCCCCCCCCCC
>SSNP01000191.1:778417-801717 GCA_006937955.1 Pachypanchax playfairii
CCCCCCCCCCCCCCCCCCGCAGTCCAACACACACCTGTCTGATAAAACATCTGCAGAGACGTGACCTCATGGTTTTACAGAAGAGTGAGATGAACAAACCAGCTGTGACACCGGCTTCTGAACCGTCCGTGTTTTTGGACCGAGCTGATCAACCGTCATTCTGCAGTAGATTTTATACACATGGTGTATCTGCTGCTGCTTCCTGGAATGTGAAATCACCCTGTTGAGAGCAACAAGTCAGTGAAGACTTGTTCTATCCACCGTCACTTTGTCGCTTTCATCACCATCAGTTCTTTTCAGCTGCGCTTCACTTATTTTTCCATCTCTGAGATGCATTTAAACATTTATACATGCACTCAAACTGCTGTTATTGTGAATATATTATAAATGAAAGGTAGTAAATGCAGTTCAAGCTGCAATAAACAGAGATGCTGATTGCAGCTGCAGCTTGACAGGAAAAGGTCTTTAACTGGCTTTGATTCATGAATCAGGTGATCCAGATGTTTCACTACAAAGAAAAACATGAAGAAAAAGATCAGAGTGTCTGACAATTTACACCAAACAGGAAGAAGAAGGAGAAAGTGTGTGGTTGTAATAAAAAGTTGAGCCTCAGGCTGAACTCTGCTCCTGTTATTGTCTGCAGAGGATTACAGACTGATGAGCTTCCTTCATGAGCAGAAACGCTTGTACTGAATAAAAAAGGATAGAAGCTGAACCAATTTAAAGGAGACTATAAGAATTCAGCCACACTAAGACTCTGGTACGATATGAAAGGATTAAAACTGCAGTTCTACCTGAATTCACTTGCTTTATGATGGCAGATCCTTTAATCAGGACAGCTGAGAGTCCCGGGTTTTATTCAAAAACCTGATTGAAAAGTTTCTAAAATGCTTTACTTTTAAAATTTGTATCTCACCTGCTTCCTGTAGACGAAAACTTTACAGAAGTTCATCTTGACGAACACAAAAATGATGAGAGAAGAGCAGCGACAGCCAGTCAGAGCCGAGTGGCAGTCAGCTGATTTCAGCACAAACAGTTCCTTCATGTAAAATACAACCCCAGAAAAGTGAACGTTTTTTAGATGAAAGAAGAAGAGATTCACTTTGAAGATTTAACATCAGATTTCAAAGCCTCACAGATGTTAAAGATTCAAGAAAAGATCCAGAGTGATGCTGAGAGAGCTTTAAAAATATCTGATCGACACACAAGTCGTTTTCCCTCTGCACAACAGGAGACCTGATTCCACTGAAAAATGATTCATATCACGGCCATGTGGAGGACTGACACGCTCACACCCTGGTACACTGGTATGCTGACATGTTCACGTTACGAGAGAAAGAGCAACAGATTTAGGACTGAACTGAAGATTTCTGGCTAAAAACATTTTAAAGATGCCATTTCATACAAATTTCAGGACTTTGTGGTTATTTCTTAAGTATTAACTAGTAATATGAAACATTTTATATCTAAAAAACGTCAGGAAACACTGATTAACAGACCTTTCAAATTTGCTGGACTCTGATTGGTTAACAAACTAGCCTATGAGAGCAAGGTATACTGTTTCCTGCCCTGCTGCACATGGTAACATCAGACATTCTCTCTTCCTGTTTGCTACGTTGTGCTAACAGCTTTTAGCCAGCAGCATGCTAGGCGTGGTTTCAACTGCAGGAGCTGATGAATACTAACGAACAAAGGAGTTGTGATGAAACAGATACAGACCATTCGGACTCGGGAGAACTCGGGTGTTATCACCACCTGTGTAGTTTGAGAGATTAAAACTGAAAGAGAAGTTGTTGACCTGTTTTCACACCCACTATGAAGGTAAGAACACCTGTGGAGCTAAAATATTCAACAGAAACCTCAGAAAAACCGTTTTTAATGGAAGGGATTCTTTAAGATCCTTTCAGACCAGTAAAGCTGGAAGGTATCATAAGATCCATCAGGAGATCCATGAGGGGGATGAGGGGATCTGTGCGTTCTTCAGGTCTCTGTTTGTGTTACAATTTAACTTTTACAGAAATGTTCCAGCTTCTATCTTCTCAGTGTTTTACTCTTTCAAACTTCTTCTTTGCAGCTGTGCTGACTTTGAGGCTCGTCATGTTTTATTTTTGTGTTTAAATCAGATTTTGTGGGATTCTGCAGGACGTTTGTCTCTGAGGAATGAAGGTGAAGCATCTTTCCTAACGATCTCACCTCATTCCATCTCATGATGATTCCTCTTCAGATTCTCTGATGAACGAGCTCTACTTCATCATTGTTACAATCCACATAAAATCCTGGACATGAAAAATTCAAAGCACATTCTGTTACTGATTATTGGTTCGTTCCCACAGAACGTGAAGCATCTCCCTGCTGCTGTGTGCACACTATCATAACCTCTGGTTGTCCTTAAGGAAAACTCATGAGCCTGGCTGTAAAACTAAAACCCAAAAAGAATTCTATATCCACATGAGCAGATCCTGACGCCCCCGGGTTCTGCCTTCGGATATGTTCAGAGAGGCAGACTGAGCTCAACACTTCAACTCATTTACTGAAGATCTGAGGAAGTGTCTGGGTTTTAACATGCAGATGATCCATCAGGTAAACAGAGATTGCACCAACCAAACCCTGATGCAGCTCGGTTAAAGTTTGTCATTGTTATTGAACTCTGAAGAAAAACTCCAGCACTGAGTCAGTTTGATCATCAGATTAGCAGTGAGGGTTTTGTAAGTGAACATCTGGACACATCTCAGACTGGATGGACTCAGCAGAACGGGACACACATGGAGTCAAATCCCCAGACTCTTTCTTCCACTGCAGTAAATTTGGGATAAGATTGCTGCTTTATGAGCATCACTCCTCCCGCCTTCCTCTATTGTTGCCTGGGTAACCTGGATTTGCCTAAAAAATATATCTAAAAGGTTGAACGAAGGGAAAGATGCAGACATGAGACAGAAAACATGCATCAGGGGGAGAAACTGCACCGAGCTGCTGAGGAACAAGAGAAATAACAGATCTGAACTCCGGGACCGACTCAGACCAGTTATTAAACCAGCCCATCTACAGAACTTTACTTGAGTCTGGTTTTGGGTTTGACGGGTTTCTGTATTGATTATATAAACTGGGAGTTTGAAAGTGTTGTTTTAGATGGAAGCATTAGTTTGTATTCAACTGGACTGAGGTTAACACCCTGAGCACGAGCTCGTGCAGGTCTGATGAACCTGTAATTACCTCAGATCCACCACACCTGACGAGCTCCAGCTCTGATTTCAACACCTGCGCTGGACTGTGGAGTTCCAGGTGCGGTTCCAGACCCGAGAGATCTCACAGGGGCCACGTTCTCATTTTTATCCATTTTCATAAATAAACCAAGTAAAAGTAGATATCAGGTAAACAGGTGGAGTTTCCCACCTGGTTGTTGCACTCTGGAGGAAGTTGGAATATCAGAGTGTCAGTGTTTTGGGCCGGGATTTGCCCCACAACCCCTCCCTTCCCCCGGATTCCCGTGGGCCGGAGTTAGTCGGTGAACGGGTTAACGCGCTTTGACGCAGGAGCGTCCAGCAGGAGGATCCGGGCCGCAGGTGGAGACTCGGATCAGCAGCCGCCGACAATCAGCGTGGAATCACCGACAACACCACATCTCTCCCGGTTTGTTCCTGCAGCAACAACCGTTTCTGTATCTCAGGACGAGAACAGCTCCGAACCTTAACGGAACCGTCAGACATGCCGTTTCAGACCGCCTGCGCCGTTCAACGGGACGCCGGGGAATAACAGACACCGTGAATCGCAGGATAGATGAGTTGAGAAACTCTCGGTGAAGTGAGTGGACAGTGAAAGCGGCTGCGTGGGAGATGAACGTTACCGGGAAACAACCTGAGCTGATCGAGCGACCCGCCAGCCTCCCGGTTCCAACTTCGGTAAGCAACCCGTTTTTATTCCACCGATAAATGCATAAACTTAAATGTCAGATCGGCTGCAGGTAAAGAGTGAGAGCACGCGCAGCTTTAGGATGACGTCCAGTCACAACTTCAGACTCCTACTTTAAAATACGGGTTTTAGTTTTTATACCCGCAGACGCTCCAGAACCTTACCGGGCTTTAAAACTGGACCTGATCCCAAACCAGTATCAGCACCTGAACAGTTCGGCTGGTACTGATGCTAAAGTCCTTTTATTCAAACATAACTACAACTTTTCCAAAGAACCCAGTGAAGGTGTTTTTCTCCTGAAATAGTCTTTTATTATCTAAAGAAATTAAAATCTGCAACCTGCTGCCACACACACGCAGTCACTAACAGGACAGCTTGGTCAGTTCCTGAGGATCATCTCAGTCTCAGATGGATGTGACTGAACAGAATTTTGGGATTTGGTCAGTGTTCATCGTTGATTCATGTCACTGAGCTGTTTGTCTTGTATATAATCTGATGAGTTTGGGCTTTTAGAACATGAACACATGATCTGACCTTGTAATTCTCCCTCATGTTCAGTGTGTCGGCTGCTTGTAGAAAAATCCAACACAAACCATGAAATGTCATTAACTCAGGAGTAATCTATCACAGAAAGGACACACTTCCAGTGTCCTACTCATTATAGTACATTTGTCATGTACTGTTCACATGTTTCCATGGATACCTCTCTGTACCTCTCAAATGTAAAATGTCGTTTCTGCCTCATTTTAAACCGAAGCCCCTGACCCTCTTACATCTGGCTTGTTATGGACTCACAGCACCTTGGAGGTCATCGGCCCCTGGAGTCCTGCGGAGTCCAGGAGTTAGAAACTGGGTATCTGATGGTTCCACCCTAATGACTCTAAAGCATGTTGTAGTTTATACAGAGTCCCTCTGCAGTCTAACACAAACATCTCACGGTGAAAACTGAAGAGTTTTAAACAGAAGTGAAGAAGATATTAAAACATTTCAGTTTTTGTTACAAGGCCAGACGTTCATTCTTTAAAACAAAGTGACGACAGACATCAGTTCATTTTATGTAAAGACCAAACTGACTGATGAATTAAAAACAGGACTCAGAAGGCACCTCATGTTCTAATTATTCCCTCGGCTCTCTGGGTGAATATCTGCAGCTATTAGATGTGTTCTAATGATCAAAGTCCTGATTAGTAAGAAGTCTTGTGTGAAGCGGGTGAAAGAGACGAGGTAAATGAGATTTGAGACGGTGTCTGAGCTGTCCACGGTTTCCTCCTGTCTACACATTAACAGCTTTCTGCCTGCAGCACGTGTGCATTGGTTTGGCTGTTTGAATTGTATGTCGGGGTGTATTAACTCTGATGGACAGGGACTACACGCTGAGAGAGACTCTGGTTCTGATTTACTGCGAGCACAACATTTGTTTGAAGACTTGAAAATATACTCTTCAACTTGGAGGCATCGCTGCTGCGTTGAACAGATTTGGAGCTTTTTTAGCTGCTGGCTAAACAATTTGCTCATAATACAACAAGTTTTACAGGATAAACAGCTGGACAGATTTAAAATGAGACATCACTGTGTTCTTTAGTGCTTCATCATATTATCTCACAGCTGTAGTTTTCTTTTAACTGCACTCATCAAACTGTTTGTGTTCCATTTGCACTCATATTAAAATATTCAGTATGAATTTGGGACGTTTTGTTGTGGGATTGAAACATCTGATCTAATAGTTCTCTGCACATGAATTTAAAGAACGTCTCTTCAACATCTTTTTTTTATTGTAAATGAGCATCAAACACTTTGTCCACATGATCTCTGTAAACCTGAGATGGTTGCTGGTGATCTTCATGGAGATAAGTACTTTTTGTCCTTGCAGCTCTGTAATTATCAGCATTTACAGTGTCTATCTGCTCGGCAGGTAAAGGCTCCTCTGTGACCTGTGACTTTCTCTCTGAGTGGTCTTTAAAACGAGTCACTGGGAGGTGAAGTTGGTTTTCACTTAGACTGTGTAACAGTGAATTAGAACTTTCAGGACTATTTAATTATTTGTTCTCTGAGATGTTTATGCTTTTATTTGAATTGGTTATGGTCAGCGTGTTGGTAGGATTGTTGCCTTATGCAGGGGTGTTGAACTCCGGTCCTCGAGGGCCACTCTACTGCATGTTTTAGATGGTTTTCAGCTCCAACACACCTGATTGAAATCATGCCAACGACTTCTATAGAGGTCTGTTAATGACCTGCTCATTTAAACCAGGTGTGCTGAAGCAGAGGATCATTTAAAACCTGCAGGATAGTGGCCCTCGAGGACTGGAGCTCAACACCTGTGGTACAAGAAGGTCCTGGGTTTGAAACCCAGCCAGGAACTTTCTTGTATTAGAACCTGTTTGTGTGTCGGTTTTGTCTGGAGACTCCGGTTTATTCCCACTAACCAAAAACACATTTGTTTAATTGGTGACTCTAAATTGGCCCTTAGTTATTTTTTTAGCTCTGTTGTCCGTCTGTCCCCCCCCAGCCCCGGGACCCCGACCTGGAAGGAGCAGCTATAGAAGATGGTTTATATGTTTCTCCATCAATTAAAAGTATAAAAGCTTCAGAAGTTCAGTTGATTAAATGAGTGACAGTGATATTTATCCTCAGTAAACAGGTGCAACATGCAGATTTAAAGAGACTAACTCCTAAAACATCAGAACAGAGAGGAAATAATACAGATGTGTGCAGACTGTGATAATAGAAAGCAGCACACAAACCCTGAGAGCTTCACTGCATTATGTCCCATTATCTGGTGAATTGTCTCTCTGGGTCTGGACTCACCAACACAGCTGCTAAAAGGACTGATGGCTGTAAAAACAACCACATTCCTTTAAATAAGTTGTAATCCTGATGAGGATCTACGGTCCCTGCAGGATCCACCATACTTCAGGTCCAACTGGGGAAAATCTGTACAGGTAAAAGAACCTGAGGATTACCCAAAGCAAGATTCAGATCAGTGGGATTAGAATATCCCAGTTAGAACCCGGTTTTTCCTTTTTCAGGAAATTAAAACAAAGTTGTATGTTAGAAGAAGTCCAACCCCCTGTGGGCAGTCGCTTTGGTTTCTCTTGGCAGGAGCTACAGAAGTATAATTATACCCCAGCGGTGAAAGTCGATGCTTTTGTGTTCAAGTCAATCTTATTTGAACCCATCGCTCCGATTCAGCACAAAAATTTAATGACAACTTTTCATTTCCTCTCAGCTGTTCAGGTAATCAGGACTCAAAACAATCAGACTTTTTATAAAATGTATTTTTATATTAAAAATGTTCAAATTAAACGAAGCTCTGTTTCCCCGACTGCTGCTAAACGAAGCTGTAGTTTAACGACGTGAAGACGAGAATATAAATATAATCGTCTCCTTGGAGCGTTTCCTCCTGATGGATTAAATGTTTAGTACTTTTGCACAAGAATAATTATTTCTGGAGGTTTTTTGTCAAATAGCTGCTCATAGGAATGTTTTTTGTTTGTTTCTGTAAGTGTAAGAGGAGATAATAGCAGGTGAGAGCTGTGGAAACAGGTCAAAGGTCAAACTTCAGTGTTGCATCATAAATTAGAATGTTTTCAGACCTATAATTAGTCACGGTAGTAAGTGGAGAGAAGCATCTATAATACAGTATATCCAGTCTGTTTTTCATTATTTAAGTTACTACCAGGCTGTAATTAAGTATTTAATTAGATGGAGGTTTAATTTTTAAACTGTCTAGATAATATAAAGTATTACAAACACAGCGTCAGTGTTCAGAAGCTCTAAAAATGTTTCTGTAGTAAATGAATCGTTTCCTCCAACATTTCTAATCCCAGTGTGTCACTTTGATTCAGGACAGGAATGTTTTCATGTCTTCACCTGAACAACTCAACCTTCTTATCAACAGCTGATTGTTGTAGACACTTTCAGAAAACTCCCTTTAATTTCAAATAACATTTTGACATTTGGCCATATTGAAACATCAAGAGCTCGGTGGCTGACTTAAATCTGAATTCACCCTCTGAAGCCTTTAGCTGGACTGAAAGGAAAAATCTTCCCTTTCAGTCGGTCAGTGAAGGTGATTTTAAGAATATGACGACACGTTGTTGTAATTTCCCCCGTGTAGATCTGTAACCCCACACAGCGGACTGATGCGTGTGGAAACAGCTGGCCGTGCTGATGTTTGAGCAGTAACAAGATGAGACTTTTCAAACAATGAGAGTGCAGTATAGAGGAAATGCATCAAGTAGGTCGGGTTCCCTACGGAGCGGCTCCGACTGCAGGATGATTGCAGAACCACAGTCCTGTGAGGTGTTTGCATACGTCTTCACTCTGTGTTTATGAGACATGGTATAGTGCAACATGCAGTGATTTTACTAATTGAAATAGATTTCTGAACACGTTTGTGTGGAGAAGGTTATGAACATTTAATGTTCCCTGGTGCAGATGGCTCTTTGAACAACCTCCAGTTTAGGGAAGCGGATTAGTTCTAACTGGATTCACAAGCTAACAGCTAGTTACTGTAGCGCTAGGAGCAAAGTGGATTGCTGCCATATTAATGCTAATGCATTCCAATATACATTATGCTAATGCATATAATGCTGCCATCTTTTTTGCATCAATATTTTCATTAAATATTATGGTAATTTATTAGCCTGAATAGCAGCTAGCTGTTGCTCGTCCAGCTCAGCCTGGGGGCACTTTGGGTAGGAATATGATGTCACATCTACATAAATAACTTTGTAGTGTAAAACAAGTGATGTAAAGGTTTATAAAATGCCTTTCACAGAAACTACTTGTATGTTTTCAGATTAAAGTTGTTAAAACGGCTGTAATCCTCTCTGGTCTCGGCCCCACCTGGACTAGATATTATCTTGTCTGTTAATTCAGAGTGAATCTGTTTCTCTGAGCTGAGATCAATCAACAGATGAAGAATCGATAACTTTTTAACCTTTTCACAGAAACCCACTTCAAAATATCTGAACTGCTGCTTTAACATCTGAGGTTTCATGTCTGCCACCTGACAGAGTTGGTTTTTAACTTCAATTAAGTTCCTACAATGTCACAAACATTTAGAGTTGAATTTAATGGCTTATTAATGTAAAAAAACTTTTAAATATCTTTGAGCCCAAAATAAGAAACCCAAACCTTTGAAGTATCACACGTCAGGCTTTTCCAACAAATTCACTTCTGCTGTTTTTCATAAATGAAAAATGATCAGTGGAGACTGGTTACTGGAATAATGACTAAAATCCTTCACAGTAAATGAAATAACTCTATCATTGGAAAACAGCACAGTCAGTGAGAAACTCCACATTTTTAAACTCAAGTTAACCTCATTTTGTCTGTAAGAGCACATCCTGGCTGAACGAGGTGAAAATAGTTTGACTAAATGTGGTAATTATCAGGCTGTTGGAGCCATGAAGGGAGAAATTACTGAGGCTGTCTTATTTTAAATTCTACATGGTGCTCAGTCATGCAGCTGCATCAATAATTTTAGCCTTTTTAACCTTTTGGAGCAGCCTGTTTCTGTAATGTGCATGTAATAAGAAATACAGTTTCACAGCTGAAATCAGTGATTTTCTTGTTAACTATTCCAGATATATTTACTGAAACCTATTTGTAGTTATAAATAACAGCTCATGGTTACTTACTTGGATGTTTTTCAAACCGTGTTCTTCATATAAAGATCTGCGAGCAGACACGACCCTGGGGTTGTTTTAATTGACCTCAGAAGAGGACGAGCTGAACGGAGCAAAGGATTTTTATCTTTCATCTTGTTTGTTTAAACGTGAAATTCTTTAAAGGATCCAGATCAAAGTGTTCACTTTGACAAAAGTAGTAATTATGACGGTTGCCAATATCATCCTGTTCTTGTCACACATGAATCTGGTTTGTCTGTGTACATGAGGCTTTTGTGCCGTTAGACTTTTAATTCGTTTTGCAAGAACAAAGAAGAACAGAGTTTTTGATCCGGAGGATCTTCTTAACAGAAACATTGATTCAGTCTTCAGTTGTAAATATAATTTTACTGGGTGTTTGAGGCCTGGTGTGACATGAACCCACAAGGACACACAGTTTCATTCTTAAGATTTTAATAAAAGTCAACATTAACAGCAGTGCTGTGATTCAGATGCAGATCACTTCTTATTCATCAGCAGATTTTATCCAAACATCCAGACTGGGGAACCGCTGCAGTCACGTCTGGGTTCATGTCAGTCTGAAACTGGAACTTGTTTTCAGGAAACTCTCAAAGTAAAAAACAAATTTTTTCCTTTTTGAAGGAAAAATTTATCTTCAAGTTGATTCAATGGGACAAATTTCTTAGTAAACCTTCTACTGAAGATTCAGGACAGGGTTTATAACATATTTATAGTTTTATAAAACATTTAATTAAATGTTTCTGTTTGGGATCTAATTTCCGGAGCTGATCATGTTGGTTTTATTTCCCCGTTAAGCAGAAGAGTAAATATTTTCCACTCTGATTTTTTAGTGTAAACTGACGTGATGAGCTGGAGGTGATTATTTTACTTGATAAACTTTATGTTCAGGTTGTGATAGGTGTTGCAGACGTTTTTTAATTTACTTTATCTGCAGTTTGTGTGAAGGTTGAGATCTGGCTGCTGATTGTGTGGGTGTGTGTGTGCGTGCGTCACTTGACAGCTGTGCTTTTCAAGGTTATCAGTTTGTGTAAAAGTTGAGCTTTCTACTGGAATCCAACTCAGATGTTGATGTCACCTTCATTTCAGAAGGAGAGATCAGGAACTTGGAATCCAATGTGAATACAAACTGTTGGAAAGGAAAACCTAAAACATCTTAATTATCCCGACATGCAGTTGAGTCTGATGTGACGGGTTCTGGCTGGTAGGTACCACCAGGTCCGCAGTATTGAAGCATTTTTCAGTGTTTCCATCAGTTTAACTGGACATCAAGTTGAAACACTTGGCTGGATGTGGGTTTAGATGGAGGCTTCAGTGAAGCAGCTGCTTTTCAGAAACATGTTTTTATTCCTGGAACCAGGGCCGGTTCTAGGCATAGGTGGATTAGACCATTGCCTAGGGCGTCCTTTGCTGGAGGGGGCGCCAAAATCTCCTTTTTTTTTTTTTTTTTTTTTTTTTTTTTTTTTTATGGACAAACTGTTGGACACACCATTAATCTCATGTAAAGAGCAAAATAAGTAATAATTAAATATCTATATCTATCATCTCTACTGTTGATTTTAGTGTGTGTGCGTGTGTGTTCACAACTCCTTTGTTCGTTAGCATTCGGCAGCTCTCGCAGTTGAAACCACGCCTAGCATGCTGCTGGCTAAAAGCTGTCAGCATAAGACGTATCGAACCGGAAGAGAGAACGTCTGATGTTACCATGCGCAGTGGGGCAGCAAACAGTATAACTTGCTCTCATAGGCTAGTTTGTTAGCCAATCAGAGTCCAGCAAATCCGAATAATAAATATGAACGAGTTGCTGCTCAAAGCCTGACGGAACGAGCCGAATTTTAACGCAGACAGATTGAAAGGTCTGTTAATCAGTGTTTCCTGACGTTTTTTAGATATAAACTGTTTCATATTACTGGTTAATACTTAAGAAATAACCACAAAGTCCTGAAATTTGTATGAAATGGCCTCTTTAACTGAACAGTATTTCTGACTTGCCTGAGTGATGGAGGATTGGAATTATTTTGCTCTAATGTTGACAGCGTTGATTCATTTGCTATAAACCGTTTATAGAAATAGTTTCACATCATTTTCATGCCTCCAAACAATAAGAGTCTTGGTACTCGGTCCCTGTTTTCCTCTCTTTCACTGGAGCCACACTTTAGTCCAAACTCTATAAACAGTTAATGGTTCCATTTGCAGCTTCAGTCTCACACAATTTAAAGGTGCTACTGTTTGTGTAAAATCTTCTCTCATAAGCCTTGTACTGTCACGTTGGTGACATTTTGTTCTGGTTCATCTGGTTTTAATAAAACACTATAAATCTTTTCTTGGTGTGTTTCAGCTGCATGTAAAATCCATTTATAGTTTATAGACCATCAGTTTTTATCCTGGAAACAGAGTGAAAAACCCTCCATTGTAGTTTTGTTCTCCGTGTCGGCGGCAGAGTTTTTCTAATGATTTATTTCAATAATGATTCAGAACTAGAGATCATGGTTAAACTGACTCTGATGGTAGAAAACCTTCAACCCTGTTTTTAACAACTTCCATTTGTGTCCTAGCAGAACCTCAGAGATGAGAGCCTGAGATGATGATGAGGACACATGAAATGCTATCCTGCAGTGAAAAATGGCTCAAGTTATGATGGGCTCAGATTACTGGAAATGCCACTAATGTGCACATCCTTATCTCATCAGCTCCGTGTGGCTGCTGCCTCTTTAGTTGCATCATCTGTGTGTTAGTTTCCTGCATTTCTCCAAAAGGAGAAACTATAAAAGGATGTGCATTGCATGTTGGTAATTTAGAAAGCCTAAATGAAACATAATAATTAGGGATGTCCAGATCCGATCACGTGATCGGAAATCGGGCCCGATCACGTAGTTTCAGACTTGACTTCTCGGAATCGGACGTTACCTCCCGATCAGGACTCGGACATTTATGCATATATATTCTTATTAGTTTTTATCTATACACCTTGTCGTGTGATGTCAGTATCCGGGACAGTTTCCCTCGCAACCCGCAATCGTCATTTTAAGAGGGGATGCGTTTCCATGACGACCGACCGCAGCGTGTGAAAATGTGAATGTTAACAGTCCTGTAGTCTACACAACAGTGGAGAAGATGAGGACTTATAAAAGCCTCGATGCGTATATTTTCTTCGAGGTAAGATTCTTTAATTGGCTCAGTGGATGTTGTTGTGTTGAGAATGTTGCCCCGTTAGCTCCACTAGATTTGCTAGCCGCGTTAGCATGAGTTCCTGTGTTAGTTTATAGTCATATTAAATCCCTATGATATTATCTTAAACTGGTTCATGGAGTGGAGTTGATCACTTACTGCATGCAGAAGACAGTCCATGATCATGTTACTCTTTCTGCAGTGTCTGTCGTTCTAATCAGCTTATTTAATTACATAATGTTTTATTTAATGCCGTAATGTCCGTCCACCAGTTTGTGTGTGTGCGTTCGGACTGTCTGCGTGCTCACAGTACAGAAATGCTCTCGTCATGTTCGTTTTTACACACAAGTAACAACTTCATGATTCCCCACCGTGAAGAAGCCCAGGGGAAACCTCAGGACGTGCTGGAGTGGCCGCAACCGGCTGTCGTCCCAGGGCTGCTGGTTGTCCGGTCCCTGCAGATACTCAAAATCAAATGACTCGGACTCGAGGGCAAAAAATCTTGATCGGGACATCCCTAATAATAATCTTATTTTATATTAACAAAAATAAATTTATTGGGATTTTTTACTTATTTGCAGGTGCTGACCAGTTCATACGTCCACCAGGTCGTACAGCAGAGATTTTAGTCTGCAGTAATTTATTTTTGGAAGAATATCCTGAACACGATGGAGCTGACTCCTAATTCTTGGTGCATAGCAACACCAATACGTGGAGCATAAAAACATGTCAAGCAAAGACTATATGTACATTTTGCTAACAGCTGAATAAAGACTCCTCCCCTATATACACCTGATTTTATTTATGAAACCAGAGAGAAGAGACATCTCCATGTCCTGCAGACTAATCTGATTACACAGTGACATGAACAACTTTTTAATGTGTTCTCCAACACGCTGGAGCGACTGATGCACGGGTGGCTGGTGCATGGCGGCTGGTTCGCGGCCCGCTGATGCACGGCGGCTGGTGCGCGGCCCGCTGATGCACGGCGGCTGGTGCGCGGCCCGCTGATGCACGGCGGCTGGTGCGCGGCCCGCTGGTGCACGGCCCGCTGGTGCGCGGCGGCTGGTGCACGGCCCGCTGATGCACGGCCCGCTGGTGCGCGGCGGCTGGTGCACAGGCGGTTGATGCACGGGCAGCTGGTGCACGGCCCGCCGGTGCACGATGGCTGGTGCACGGCCCGCTGATGCACGGCGGCTGATGCACGACGGGTACTGTGGCAAGTGGCTTTTCAAAGACCTGTAGAACAGTTTAATCACAGCAAACACTGAATACCTGGTTCTACCTGTGACCGTGTTCTCACTTGTGCTCAGACTGATGTAAAGGTTGTTCTTGCTATGCTTACTGCATCAGATCCATTTCTCCTTGACCTTGAAGGTGAACTGTTTGCATCAGGGATGATACCAACACGGAATGGAGAAAATAAAAGGGGTTTGATGCAACAACAGATTAAACATGTTTCATCATGTATAACACAAAACTGAGAGAAGAGTCCACCTGAACATCTCAGCAGGAACATCAAGCTTGAACTCTGTGATCTGGTTTTAACAGACTCTCAGATGTTTAACATTTAATGGTAAAGAGAATTACTCAGTCCTTATAGGAGGACAACAGAGAGACTAGACCTCAACAAGTCTGTCAGCAATTAAAAACATGAAATCAACACACAGACCTGGTCAGCTGATGTGATCTCAGCTGGTGATTTGTTCTCAAGTCCTCCTTCAGCCGGCGTGACCAATCAGTCCAATCAGCGGCTGTCAGGTCAAAATGCTCTCCGTTTTATTCCAGCATCACTGTGACCTGAACGACTTCAGCCTCGACCTTGTGTTTGAGCCTCCACAGCAGGCGGGTTGTGAGTTCTGTTTATTCTATAACTCGATCAGAACCTCCTGCTGGTATCATTAGTCGTCTTCATACATCCAAAAAACTCTCATGAATGGTGTCTCTTGACGAATGTCTTCAGATTGCTCGCTTGTCTTCTGAACATGAGGGACGCTGATTACAAACCTTTTCTGTTTATTGCAGTTGATGTTTAAAATGTTTATAATTCATGAGATCATGGAGTGAACTGTGGGTATAAAGTGAAACCTTATGCAACGTTTGACTGATGTGATCTCTGTTTGAGTTTGTTCTCCTGCTGAGTGAGTGTGTGTGTCAATAGAATTTCCCCCCTCTGGCACATTTTGTGCTGTGTATACAACAAGCTTTAGAAAAGAGCAGCTTTGATTTTCTTTCAGTTTTGTTCACATTTCTTATTTCTGAGGACGTAGTGATGGATTTGATTTGAGGTTATACTGGAGGTAACTCTTTAAAGTTAAAAGAAAAACATTTCCCATCAGCTGGAATGTGGATAAAGTCTAAAGAGAATTGGATGCAAAAATAACCAAAGTCATAAAAACAAGTGGAGTCCATTATCCTGATCAGTCAGGATGAAGCATGAGTTTTAATGCTGCTTCCATCTTTATCAAATTATTGAAAGTAATTGGGCCACTCTGTGGAGCGGTGACAGCCAAATGCTTCAACATGGTCTTTGATTTTCAGGAAACCTCCCGTTGGACTGTTAATCAGTATTCACCTGTTGAATCTGGACTAATGAGAACCAGGGACAAGACTCTTCAGTTTGATCCCATAACGGTGATCTGCTTCAAGGACCTGCACAGAACATTTATTTATTTCTTTATTACAAAGACTTGGATCTTTAAAATGAAAACAAAACACTAATACAGGGGTGTCCACTCATGGTCCTCAAGGGCCACCGTCCTGCATCTCTTATCTGGTCTCTCCTCTAACACACAGGATTCAGACGGTGAATAACATCTTGGGTGTCATTCCTTTCTGTCCCTGAAGGGTCAAAATACCCTGTTACTTGACCCGCTGTCTTGTGTCTTACGTTGCGGACAGACAAATGAAGCTCAGGTCAGTTTTAACCAGCAGGGACGTCTGAGGTTGAAGTTTCCAGTCCAGGTACTAACACAATGTTCAGCAGATATATTAATAGAATCAACTGAATCCTTTACCCGTTAGCACCGTTTCATTGTTACAGTTGACACTTTGAAACAAGCTCTTTTGTTGTAACTTGTTCAGGTTTGTTTAAGGTTTCAGAGTCTGTTTGTATCCTGATGAAGGAAAAATCAGAAGCTTCATCCGTCTGTCTCTTCTGCTCTTATTGATTCCAAAAACTCAAATCTATTATAATCTACTGCAGAGCTCGGCATGGTGCTCAGTCACTCTGCTGCCTCTCTGCCTGCATGTGTGCATGCGTGTGCACGTGCTTGTACGTGTGATTCCAGTAAAGTTGCATAAAAGAGAAACTAATAGCCTGTCTTTGAATTAGTTTAAAGTTAATAATTTTATTTAATTCTACTTATTTAATGTTTTTCTTCAGTTACTAACTAGAAAATGTTTTAGTTTCGTCAGTTAAACTGCAGGAGTTCATCTGGCTGTTCAAACAACCAACAAAAGTGTTTAAAAAAAAACCTTTTAAAATCACTTAAATAGGAGATGCTGCACGTTTCCTTTTTACAGGTTAACACTTGAAGTCTTTACTGACTGCTGAAACTAAATCTTAGTGACAGTAATCATCTCCCTCCATCTGTCTTTATGTTAGTGTTGCAGCTTCTTTCAGGGTTCAGTCAGACATTTAATTCTATTTAAAGAGTCGCGTGTTTTTCAGAGTGGTTTTGTTTTAATGATCTTATCAAGACACAGTTGTGTTAAAGTTTTACAGGTTGTTAAAGTACTTGATGCGAAACCAGCCCGTGTTTTTAATTACTGTTTCAGGTCAAATCCAGCGTTTGAAGTGGATTTGTTTATCAGCATTTTACTTTTGTTAATCAGTGATAAACTGGAAATTCAGTTTTCCAAAATATTGTTTTCAAACAGCTGTGAAAGATTTCTCATTCCTGTCAATCCTTGTTGGTTTTATTTTGTTAAATTGTTAGTTTGACGTGATGCATGTGACTTTTAGCTGAGAGAGGTCCATGAAGGAAACAGTTTAAATAACATCTAAACACAGAGAGGAAAATAATTGGTGAATTAAAATAAATTGTATTCAACATAAAAATAAACTTAAAGATGGTAAAGAGGATTTTGTAGCAAATTTAGATGTCAAATTTACTGTCCAAAAGAAAAAGTTATAATATTCATAAATCATAGACCTGGTGGGGCTTGAAATAAAGTAGCCAATAGATAACAAACTTGTTCAATCATATTTCTGTCTGTACTACATAATTTGCTTAGCTCTCAGTACTACTTCACGCGGAAGCGCTGCAAAGTGAAGCAGAACCGAGACCGCTTCCATTCGGTGCCCTTGTTAACCTATATGATGTAGTTCATGCCAGACATGGAGCTGTTAAGTTATCATTTTAGTGTCTGGTTTATTTTTTGCGCGAGTGTTCCGCCTCAATTCTGGCAGGAAATAACACCAAGACACACGAGACAATCCGGTCAAAAATAATAGCAATTCTTCAAACTAAAATACCGCGACTGACAAATGCGATTATAATTGTGTATCTAAAAAGACTATAGAGATGCAAATAAACACAACACACACACCTACACGTCTAACCAAGATAAAGAGTTGAAGACAAGATGAATGATGCCAAATTAAAAACCGGAGTGACTAAAACAAGCGCTCAATTGTTTTTTAATGTTATTTACTTACCCATAGTGAAAAAATAAACGGATGAGCAGAAACTCTTGTGAATCAGCGTAAAGAAAGACGTATCTGACATGAACAGGGGCTGAGCAGTGTGTAGCATCAGGCTTCAGTGATCCACGCTAGCTAGCATTTCAGCACTAACAATAAACAGCCTTTTACCATTGATGACTCCGAGATGTTTGAAGAAACAAAGTTGTAGTAGTTCCACAAAAAAACTCCAGAGATGTAGTAAACAAAAGTACGCAATTCACGAAGGCGGGAAAAGGAAGAGAGGCGGGGCGGGCTACAACGCATGTGCACTACTTGAAAAACGACAAACAGACGTTGATGCATTTAATTCTAAACAAAATGTATCTTGGCTGAAGAGTGTATTTCTAATGTTTTCAGTATAATAAGAGAGAATAAGCTTGTGAGGAAACAGACCTAATGACTTTCTGTTGTGACTCTAATTTTTCACCTCAGCAGCTGAAATTGTTGTTTTCACAGTTTAATTTTCCACCTTTTGTGGGCCATTTATCAAAGGCCATTTCATCCCAGCTCCTTCAGTTGCTTCCACCTTTTTATTTCTCCTCAAAAACTGATTAAATTTTACAAGATGTTATTCATTTTTATGCCCAATCAGAAAGATTATCATACCCGCCAAACGGTGTCACCTGAACAATAAAACCTGGTCCTCCTTCAGACAGAATTTATTTCAGAGCTGGTGTTTCAGACTGTTAGAATTTGTTTTGCTCTGATTTTTAGAAGATTCTGACCAGTGTGTAAAATTAATCTGTTGAAGGAGGAAGATTTACCAGGAAAAAACATTTTACAGAAAGGAAATGACTTAGTTTAGAAAATGGAAAAGCAGTAAAACTAACTTGTTTTTGCTTTGTGTCATAAAAACATTTGTATTTTTTTGTCTGCTGGTCATGACCTCCATTCCAGAGTGTCTTAAAAAAAAATTGCTTGACCTTGTTCATGTACTGATGGTGACCTTTTTCAAATACCTTCATCCCTCAGGAACACGTCAATGAAAAGGGAGTCGCCTCCCGTTTTGTCAGAAAACTCGAAACTCCTTTTAAAATAAAAGGCAGCAAACTGTGACCACTTATTTTTGTTGATCTTCAGCTGATTTCAGCTCAGTGATGGAGATAAACACCTTGTTATACAAGATGAATAAGATGGTCTTTGTTTCTGACTTTATCTCTTTAAACTCAGTTTAACTGTGCAGTCAGCTGTTTGTACTTTGTTCCACAACTTGTTCTCTTGTATTTGTTCACATTGAACTTTATCTCCTGTTGAAGTTCCCTCAGATTAAGGTGCGATCATTTCCCATCATAAACACATGGCTGCTCTTATATTTTCTGAACTGAGAACTGAGCCAAACGACAAAACATCTGGATTTACTGATCCATCTACATTCCAAGACATGGTTGAGATTTGGTTCATGTAGGGCTGCCAGGGTCATCTTTAGAGTCGAGATGAGGATCTCCGTCATCTAGCAAAAAGCTTGATGTTGAGCCACTGCTCCTCTGCATCAAAAGGACTCAGCTGAGGTGGTCCTGGGATCTGATTAGGGGGCCTTCTGGGGTGCTTAACTTGCGAAAGGGATTTTATATACTGCTTGACCTGGAAGTACTTTGGGATCCACCAGAAGAAGCTGGATAATGGCTGTGTCCAAATTCAGGGTCTGCATCCTGCTGAGAGTCCCTCCTACCCAGTATAAGTAGGACGGGTCCTTCAAGAGCGCAAAAACCAGAAGTTGGTGTCTTGTGAGTGAAGACAGGCTACCCTTCCTTCTGTTCCCTCCCTAACACTCTGCACATGTCCTGTTGCCTAGGTTTCTAAGCAAAAGCAGTTAAAATGGAATGTGAACAAGGTGTCCTTCTAATCACTATTATTCTACAAAATGTTTTCTGTGTTCTGTAAATAGTTTTATTTCTGTATATTATTTAATTTTTGTATCGTAAATATTTCCTACACGTCATTAAATAACTCTAGTTATATAAAGTTCATTTTCTTAATAAATGATCCGTTTACTATAAAAGGGAAATAAAAAGTAAACACAATGAATTATTAGAAGTATTTCTTTCAATCAGTTTATTCTGAAGAAGTTTATAACAAAACCAAAAACTTGATGAGAACTCTTCATCTGTGTTTCTTCTCCTCTTCCTCACTGCTGCCTGAGAATAGGATTTATAGATTTATTCTTGTACCTCCACCTCACAGTGGCAGAGGTTTTTGCTCTGGAGCTTGATAAAGTTGTTTTTCAGCTTTTTCATCCCTAAAACATATTTGAAAAATCTTAAATCACTAACAAGAAATTACCTGTGTGTGTACACAGGAGGTACCGTTATAAATCATCACACAGAATGACTCAGTTCAGTTTATAGTTTCAATATTTTGCAGAGTTTGACTATAATTATATATATTTTAATTATATATATATATATATTATATTATACACTCACCGGCCACTTTATTAGGTACACCATGCTAGTAACGGGTTGGACCCCCTTTTGCCTTCAGAACTGCCTCAATTCTTCGTGGCATAGATTCAACAAGGTGCTGGAAGCATTCCTCAGAGAGTTTGGTCCATATTGACATGATGGCATCACACAGTTGGCGCAGATTTGTCGGCTGCACATCCATGATGCGAATCTCCCGTTCCACCACATCCCAAAGATGCTCTATTGGATTGAGATCTGGTGACTGTGGAGGCCATTTGAGTACAGTGAACTCATTGTCATGTTCAAGAAACCAGTCCGAGATGATTCCAGCTTTATGACATGGAGCATTATCCTGCTGAAAGTAGCCATCAGAAGTTGGGTACATTGTGGTCATAAAGGGATGGACATGGTCAGCAACAATACTCAGGTAGGCTGTGGCGTTGTAACGATGCTCAATTGGTACCAAGGGGCCCAAAGAGTGCCAAGAAAATATTCCCCACACCATTACACCACCACCACCAGCCTGAACCGTTGATACAAGGCAGGATGGATCCATGCTTTCATGTTGTTGACGCCAAATTCTGACCCTACCATCCGAATGTCGCAGCAGAAATCGAGACTCATCAGACCAGGCAACGTTTTTCCAATCTTCTATTGTCCAATTTCGATGAGCTTGTGCAAATTGTAGCCTCAGTTTCCTGTTCTTAGCTGAAAGGAGTGGCACCCGGCGTGGTCTTCTGCTGCTGTAGCCCATCTGCCTCAAAGTTGGACGTACTGTGCGTTCAGAGATGCTCTTCTGCCTACCTTGGTTGTAACGAGTGGTTATTTGAGTCACTGTTGCCTTTCTATCAGCTCCAACCAGTCTGGCCATTCTCCTCTGACCTCTGGCATCAACAAGGCATTTCCGCTGACAGAACTTACGCTCACTGGATATTTTTTCTTTTTCGGACCATTCTCTGTAAACCCTAGAGATGGTTGTGCGTGAAAATCCCAGTAGATCAGCAGTTTCTGAAATACTCAGACCAGCCATTCTGGCACCAACAACCATGCCACGTTCAAAGTCACTCAAATCACCTTTCTTCCCCATACTGATGCTCGGTTTGAACTGCAGGAGATTGTCTTGACCATGTGTACATGCCTAAATGCACTGAGGTGCCCCCATGTGATTGGCTGATTAGAAATTAAGTGTTAACGAGCAGTTGGACAGGTGTACCTAATAAAGTGGCCGGTGAGTGTATATATAGTCACAAATTTGGTTCTGTATTAATCTCATTTGTGTTTTTTGTGTAACTGCACTGAAAAATCTTCTTAACCCATCTCTGGAATTTAAAAAGTTTGACTTTAAATATTTGTTGCCTCATTTGAGTCTGTTGAATGG
The DNA here is from genome assembly GCA_006937955.1 of Pachypanchax playfairii. Taxonomy (NCBI): domain Eukaryota; kingdom Metazoa; phylum Chordata; class Actinopteri; order Cyprinodontiformes; family Aplocheilidae; genus Pachypanchax; species Pachypanchax playfairii. Next base: position 799,613 of record SSNP01000191.1, read on the forward strand.
TTTAAAGATCTGAGGAAATGGGGATTTTTCTTGGTATTTACAATTTTTGTTAAGTCCAAATTAGATTTGAAATGCCTCAAATGTTTTTTATCACAGTTCAAAAAATCCCATCAAATTTTCTAAACTTTTATGTATCTATTGTTTAAGTTAATATTACAGAACAAAATTTTACTCTGTCAAGTAAAACCAATTAACCCAGAACTCCAGCAGAAGAACGAGGTGCCGAATGACAAATTGAGAAAAGAGGATTAAAATGTTCATTGTGTGCATAATTTCTCTGCTTGGCAAAATGTCAATGCTGTTCTCATTCCTAACAGACAAAATCTGGAATTGCTTTGCTGTACAAAGAGGAGACCAACAATACGTATGATGTCTGTCTGAAATTGAGCAGAGACGTATTAACCATACAGAAGCTGGACGTGGTTTGCACAAGTGGAAGTGAATCCCAAGTAAATGTAAGTGCGCTCAAGGGCTCGAGACATGCATTGAAATTCATGACACATAACTGCAGATTACTGTCTGAGTGTTCACAATATCCTTTTGCCAATAAAAAAACTCCCCCTTTCTAAAGCACAGAACTGTTGTACTGCGGAGACAAGCGACTGGCGGTCTGGGCTTAAGCATCAAAGTAAGCTGATAAGATTTCATTATGGAGAGACTACAGTAGAAACCAGAAAGCTCTGGCTTTCAGAGATCACTGTTTGTTTAAGAAAGCAAATTCATTTCTCCACCAAAAAGCAACATTCATCCTTTTCCTTGTTCTGACTTTTCAGGGCGGTGCGGAGCACAACGTGCCTGTGGTCATTTCAAAGATTTTTAAAGATCAAGTAGGTAAGAAGGAATTTTCTTAATAAAGTTGAATCTGAACTGTTAAATATTTTAGCTTTTAGAAGCTCTACAACAACTTCTGTTAGTCATTCTGTGATGAATAACCAGGTGCAGTGAGACCCGAGTCCACCCTGATTCCTGAACCACAGAGGTGATCCTCCTGTAGCCTGCTCACTCAGGTCTTAGTCTGAACATCACAGTCTGACCTCTGACCTTGGTGTGGTGGACGTCTACTCTGGGAGGATTAGCAGCTGTTTTCTGTTTGTGAACAATCTGTCAGTAGAATGACCTTTAACCTTTCCCAGACTGACAGGTGGTTTAAGTTGCTTCTGTAAGGTCGTTTTTGGTGTCGCTCCTCCTCCGTGTTTTAAAACACACCTGTACGCTCCAGACCTGCGAACTGACTTAAACTGCTGTGAGTTTATAGTAATCAATACATTTGATCAGCAGCACATGGCTGATACGTGAGGTGGACTCAGTTTATCTCACTGTACTTCTGCATATATAAATTATATCCTTTAAACGATGAAGCACTTCCTGTTTATATAATAAACTTAATTGGTTTTTATTCTCAAGTTCATTTTGGGTAAATGATTGATTGATTGATTGATTGATTGATTGATTGATTGATTGATTGATTGATTGATGTATGTATGTGATTTTATTTTCTTAGTTTTCCTGTTTTATGTGTTTGTCTGTGTATTTTGGACAGAACTCATTTTCACTCTGCTGATGTTTCTAAATACAGAAAACGTTACTGCAGTCTGATGTTCAGAGCTTCACTCACAAATCTCAGCTTCCAAAATCACATTTTAGCTGCTGTAAAGATTGAAGAATAAACAACAGTCTTCCTGAAGATAACTAAGATGGAAATATTTCAAGTTGCATCACTGTTGGACTATTTAAAATCTGCTTTAAATTCCCCAATGCAGCTCTTGACTGACAGTATTTGAGAGGTTTTGAAGAGACAATTTTTAGATGAGAAGCTGGTGAGAAAACTGATATTTTACTAAATTGATTCATTTCTAGACTTTATTGTGTTTTTCAAACATTCTGATAAACTGCTCAGACCTCATCAGATGACTGAGGCAAACTACTGTTAATTTGGATCAGAAATTTTAATGTAGTCTTAGTCTTTTGACTAAAATTAGTTTTAGTTTAGTCTGTTTAGTCATTTGATTTGTTTTTGTTTTAGTCTAATTTTAGTCAACTAAAATAACAAGCAATTTTTGTTGACTAAAATCCTTTTTTTTTTTTTTTTTTTTTTTTTTTTTTTT
>SSNP01000191.1:802001-864095 GCA_006937955.1 Pachypanchax playfairii
TATATATATATATATATATATATATATATATATATATATATATATATAATAAATGGGGAGGAATGTGCAAATATCAAGGGTTGTAATCATATAAATGCTGTTTTTACCTGTTTATTGTTGCTCTTGTTTCCAAACAATTATATAAGAAGCATTTAACATTTAGTTTTGGGCCAAATTCATCCGTAACTTTCTTCATCTGCTGCTTACATCCAGATTCTTTACAGGGATTAACGTCTTAGTGAATTTACTTCAATGTTGATGTTGGTGAACATTCTGTAAACCCTGTTTCAGATTTTTGCGTTCTTCCATGAAAAGCTGCTCCACGTTTGTTGCACTTTGGTTTTCTTCATTGCCAAACGTGACGTGTCCACGTGTCTTCTCATCTTTGTCTCCCAGACATTTTCTCCTTTTTGTCATGACGTTGATTTAGCTGTTGTCTTCAAACTGTTACTAAGAACTAGTTATCATCCCTTCACCGCTCAATAAGGCGGACTCTGATTTGTTCCCCTTTTGTAGTCCCGCCTTTTTCATGAGTTGAGTGGTTCTTTGTGTCTTTCCAGACTTCTGATTGGATTGTTTTTCATCAAAATTTATTATCTCTTCTTTTATTCGTTGACAAAAATGTTTCTTTTTCTTCACTGTTTTCATTTTTATCAAATATAGTTTTTATTTTTGTTCGTCTTTTATCTGTAAAAAAAATATTCATTACGAAAATATTTTATCAACAAAATTAACACTGAGGCAGACATTCTGAACAGTGAGTGAGGAATACAAATATCACACTGCTTTAGCTTTCTGATAAAGATTTGATGAACCTGTTGTGATGTCTGAACATCTGTATCATTTCTTTTCCTCCACATCCTGTTATCCGTGTAATCCATGTCTTCATGTTCCGAGACATTAGGATCCGTTTTCACAGCTCAGCTTTTACTGTTTCTTCTTGTGTTTCTGCAAACGAGTTTATATCCTAATTAGTTTCCAATTTTCTGCTTTGGTGTGTTCTTTCTCCGACCTTTAGGATGTTGCCTGAGATTATTCTGACAGAGACACTGATTGCTATTTCCACCACATTACCATGTATGAAATGAGCAATTATTTTGTAATGTTTTCATTAACCTCTGCTGTCTGCAGCCGATCAGACGGGGAAGCTGTTTGTCGGGGACGCCGTGCTGCAGGTTGGTACATCAGTTCGTGACTTATTTACTTGGAGGCCAGTTTAGGTCACAGATGAAAGTGGCTTTTTAATTTCAGCCCTTTTATTTTGACAGTGAATTTAATTTGAGGCAAAGCGAGGTGAATATTGTGAAGATTGAGCTACATAATTTGAATCAGATGACTTCTTGAGTGTCTGTTCTTTTGTCATACTTGTACTGTAGGAAAATATGTCTCTACTAACCGCTCTAAATTCAATTTAACTTCATTTTCTGTGTCCGTCGTTGGTGGATTATTCAGGAGGTCAATAATAAATAAGAGCTAATATATCTCAGAGTATCTGTCAGAACCTGTTGTGTTTTTAAATTCATTGAAGTTAATTTGAATCTGTCTTTTTATTGAATGTGCTGTTTATTTTGGATGGACAGCAAAGCAATAACATTAACATTCATATTGAAAGTTATTATGAATTAGAATATGAATGTAACAGCCTCCAGCTTTGGATCATCTGGATATTTATTTGCAGCATATTTTTAACAGTCACACCAGAATAATGCAGCTCTTCACAGGATTCAAGTCAAATGGGAAACTCAGTAAATCAGGAGGTTGGGAAACTTTGGAAGGTTTGACCAGCTGAGAACTGAAACAGTTTATAGGCAGAAGAAGAAAAACATCGATGGTCTTCAAAAGGTTTAGGAAAGTGGGAACTTTTTGTTCAAGCGGATCTGGAGAATTTTGGAGTGTAACAAACGTGAGAATTTCTCTGAAAATTCTAATTATGTAATTAAGGAACATGTTCTGTTCCAGAGTGTCACACTCAGAACATAATCTGCTCCTCTCATCAGACAAACAATAAAAATCAGATTATTCTTTTATTCATCTGCATTCAATTCATGACCGTCACCATAATATCTAAACTTGTGTCAGTTTGCTGTTCTGGAGCATACAGGTGCGTGTTAACACAGTGCCAAGGAGCAAAGGCATCACCTTCCATATGTTTCTGGAAGAGGACGAAATGACGTTTCTATCTGTTTCAAGTCCATTAAGATTTCTGTTACGACTGTTTTCACCCAAATTCAGATTCTGTAAGATATGACACTGTAAATTAAATGTAAAATTTAAATAAGTTTAGTCCTAATCGTCACCTGGAATCTTTGTTTACTTCTTCATTCTTTACCTGAATAAACATTTAACATTTCTAGTTCCATCCATGGAAATAGATAACTTTATTATCATTTTCAGTCTTGCTCTTTGTTTTTATTCTGTTTCAGGTTAATGGCATTAATGTGGAGCATCTCACCCATCAGGAAGTTGTAAGTATTTTTGTTTAAGAAGTTTTTTACATGTTTAAAATCAGATTGCAGATTTAAAACCAAATTTTACTTCATCTCTGTTATGATTTCACAAACTAACTAAATGAGCTGATCACTTTTGGAAGCTGCTGTAAAATCAAGGCTGTTAATATTTGAGGTTCTTCAAGCTGCTGCGATGCTCTTTTCTTTATTTTTTTCTCTATTTTTCTTTCCAATTTAGCCTCGTCCTTTGTTAAATCTTTTTTATCAGCTGCCATCATCCCCTCCTCTCCCACACACCCTCCCACACTTTCCCCGTCTGTCATTCCTCATGTAGCTCCAAACAGCTGTTCTTCTCACTATCTTCACCTCCAGAGTGTCAAAACACATAATGAGCAGTTTCTCTTCAGAATGAAACTCAAAGACTTTAATGGCAGCCTGTCTCTGTCAACTCTGACAGACATCAAGCAGCACAGTGGGAGAGAAGAGCGACGTACACGTCGGATGGATGAAGTGACCCTCCATCAGCTCGCCTGCTGCATTCTTTATTCATTCATGTTTCATAAATCAGATTTTGCTTGAATTCCTCACTGAAATTGGGAGTTTGATGGACATATTTACATCATTTAAACACGAGATAATCAGACCTTCAGAGTGGAGATACTTGGTGTCATTTTACTGCTGCCTGTCCTTCAGATTCTCATTAAATATTCTTCTCACATCTGTTACATTTTCTTTGCTCGGGCAGCTTACAGCTCAACATCAATGTGCTTTGTTTCATTTATGAGATCAGATTTTATCTCTTGCTCTCAGTATGAATGTGTTTCTGGCTTCAGGTTCACCTCCTGCGAACCGCGGGCGATGAGGTCACCATCACTGTTCGCTACCTGCGAGAAGTCCCATCATTTCTGAAACTGCCTCTGGGTGAGCATTCAGCGTCTGCAGCACCGCTCGACTCACAATAAATTTCACTGGCTCTTCAGGGTTTAGTCAAACAACTCCCATTTATGAGAGGATAAGTCTTTTTTTCTGTAGATGACTGTTCGCTTCACAGAGAGAAAATGTCACACTCAGTAGTTTGAGGAGGGTAATAAAGTCCCATTTAACTTCTCCAGCTTGAAAAGATAAAAAATGCTGAAATCATATTAAAAAAAATGAAATGAAACAATGTAGGTGAGAAAAACAATCGTATGCGAGACAATAAGAGCATAAAGTTTGAAAAGCAGAAGAAAACAAAGTGAACTGAAAATGTTGCGGCTCATCTTTGTTCTTTTTTTATTAACATTAGCAATAATAAAGACCTTCACAGTACAGAGAATCAAATAACTGAAATAAAGGCAAAAATTACAGCAGAAAATCTTGAAACTGTGATTAACAAATCGGTGTTGATGCTTTGGACAATGCTTCATTATGAAAACGACTCAGGAATCAAACATCATTCTGCAGCAGATTAAAGTTTAATCAGATTTATTTGTGAACTTTTATTCATTCAAACCAGATTATTGTGAAAAGCAGTTAACATAATGGAAATAATGTCAATAAAAGAAATTAGCATCTAAAATGTTTATTTTCAGATAAATTAAGGTTTAATTTGAACCTCTTAACAGACTGTTTTCAGTCAGTCTCATGTTTAAAGAGTCCCTTCCATTAAAAACAGTTTTTCTGAGGTTTCTGTTGAATATTTTAGCTCCACAGGTGTTCTCACCTTCATAGTGGGTGAAAACAGGTCAATAACTTCTCTTTCAGATTTTATCTCTCAAACTACACAGGTGGTGATAAAACCAGAGTCCGAACAGCCTGTATCTGTTTCATCACAACTCCTTTGTTCGTTAGTATTCATCAGCTCCCGCAGTTGAAACCACACCTAGTATGCTGCTGGCTAAAAGCTGTAGCATAAAGAAGTAGCAAACAGGAAGAGAGAACATCTGATGTTACCATGCGCAGCGGGGCAGGAAACAGTATATTTTTTTTGTTAGCCAATCAGAGTCCAGCAAATTCAAATAATGAATATGAACGAGCTGCTGCTGAAACCTGATGGAACGAGCCGAATTTTAATGCAGACAGATTGAAAGGTCTGTTAATCAGTGTTTCCTGATGTTTTTAGATATAAAATGTTTCATATTACTGGTTAATACTTAAGAAATAACCACAAAGTCCTGAAATTTGTATGAAATGGACTCTTTAATAGTTCACGTCATTCAGATCTGTGATGACGGGTAACGTGCACACATGGTGAAGTTACACTCTTCAGATACTTTAGTTGTTTCCTCTGGAATTTTGTTTATGAGTTTACGTCAGTTAAAATATCTTCATGATGACCTTAACCGTGCTGCTCTGGTGATGCAGGAAAGTGTTTCTCTGTAGAATCTTATTCTTTTAGTTAAAATCACATGAAAAACCAGTTGCTGTGATTAAAAACTCCCATCAGAACCTTCAGATGTTTAACAGTTTCCTAACAAATGAACAGTCACCCTGCTGAGTTTCCTCTGTTTGATAGATTATCTGTGAGCAAAAAGAAGAAACTGACTCTTTTTCAAAAGAATTAGTTTCTACCAGAAAACATGATAATCCTTATGTGCAATTTATCTAATTAAAAGAAGCACACAGATGTGGAAAAATGATTAAACTACAAGGAGAGCATGAATATTTATGACTCGTATGACAGTCTTCTGCATGTTGAGGGGTCAGTTTGTTTTGGTAGATCAGGATTATTTGGGTTTTTTGTTTGAGAGGAGAGACGGAAGGTTTTTTAATTCTCTGGGACAAACTAGAAGAACACGAATAAAAATGTATGATTGAATCATATTGAATGTCCTAAAACAGCAGAATCCTTTTCTATGGAAATCATTTACATTCAGGGCTCAAACTAAAGCACTGAGATGCAGAAAAAGAGTGTAAACTTTGCTTCAGGGGGATGAAAGTTGACTAAATGTTTTAAATAGTTCTTTTTGTTTGTTTGGTTTGTTCAGGTTCTCCGGGGCTGGATCACAGTCGAGTGTCCTCGCCGCTCTTCGACAGCGGCTTACATTTGAATGGAAATGGGAGCAACACAGTAAGATCCATGTGTTTGATATTTCATGTTGGATGTTGAGTTTTATCTGTCTGCCAGAATCTGGATCTTTATAAAACCTAACAGGTGGCTGGAGCTCATCACAGCCTCAGTCACTCATTTAAACTGATACATTTTCTGTGCTGGTGATGTGGAAGTCTGTAGAAAGCAGATATTAGAGCCTTGAATTCTGTCTTCAGACACGGTGATGACGGTGAGCTCAGGATTTCTATCCCTGATTTATTAGATGTTAGTATCTGTGTGTGCACCATCTGAGGCCTGAGTGGTCTCACTTCAAACAGAAATCATTTGGAAAGGTTTCACCTGCTTGTGGATCTGGAACTACATCACACACAGCGACAGACAATAATGAGAAACAACGCCAGATTCTTCTTCTCATTCAAACCTGCCACGTTAGAAAACACATGGGATTAAATCCCCCAGAATACAGTCTCTCATCCCATTGTCTCTCAGCATTCACATCATCATGACCATTTACACCTACTGGCTCTTTTTTTGGCCAAATATTCTCAGTTTAAACTCTGTTGTTGGCTTCATAGACTCACTGATAATAAAATAATCCAGAGATAAACAGGGATTTGTATGAACTCACCAAGGATTATGTAACAAAATGATAAATGGGCACATTTTACATCGTTCAGCAGAGCCACAGATTTTATTTATGTTCACAAGAGTGAATAAATAAGTCATCTGCAGATCATTAGAACACATTTCTGTCACGCATGATGTGGGAGGAGCTTTTTAAAACTGTGCAGATGAATCATTTTATTTTATTCTCATCAAACAGTTTCATGTTCCAGAATGTGCATCTAGTGAGAAAACACCTTTCAGACTTTATTTTATAAATAAATCAGAAAAGACTGAATCTGTAAGTTTAGTGTTTTCCTCTCCAAACATCTGATACAGTTAAAATCCTAAAATAAATGCAGTTTTTAGGGTTTTAGCTGCTGTAATGTAGAATTTTTATTCAGATATTTTTTACCAAATCATATTATCTTTAATTTATTTTATTTGTAAATAATTCATCTCAACTAAGAGTTTGATAATATTAATTAAACCATTTCTAAATGACAGTGTAAATACAGACTTTGTTGCTTGATGGCTTTATTTTGTCTCTGAATAGATATTTTTCTTTAGAACACGGGAACACAAGATGGAGGTTTGAGACTGTAACAATATCCAGTTAGAACTCACTGTAAATGTTCCTCAGAGTTCTGATCTTATAGTTTACAGTAGAAGAAGAGTAGATGATCCTTGTGATGAACCGACACCCTGAATGGGAGTAGATGTGTCTTTGCTTCATTATCAGCTTCTGAAACCAGCAGTTTGCAGTGAAACTCACTGTATTCATGAATAAACTTCTCTGAAGGGCAGCAGGGCAGAAATCAGTTCTCTTTATTTGCCTCAGAGGGTTTTTTTTTTTTTTTTTGTATTTTTTTAACTCCAGCTGTCTCAGCAGTGCTGACCACCAGCCAGCGCTATCAGCTGCAGCCCGACTCGCTGCCTCATACAAATCCACTTTGACTTTGACGTGTTCTTAAATGCTAAGTAATCCGTTATGTCCTCTATGCATATATGCTGGGACGGCATTTACCTGCCTGGATGTGGGTCCAACAGTTAACGGCTCTGGACTCTTGGTTTTCTGGCTTTGCTTAATGTTGGAGAGGAGATGGCTGTGATTACTGTGAGTGCTTCTCGGGATCCGTAGGAGCCGTTTCATTTTGGATTCTGCTGATTGAGCCTGGTGTGATTCAGTCAGCTCGTCAACGTATATCAACAGCTTCAGCTCTGTAAACATGCAGTAGAGTCATTACTACATCTTTACAGACAGGAAATATTCAAGAAAACATCTGTACACAGTTCTCACAGATGTGTAGCTTTTCATCTGACATCATTTTTATAGAGTTACATGATGGACGACAGGTGGGTTCTTAAATGTCTCACGGATGATCCAGAATTTAAGGGTTTCTATTTAAATCTTCTGAAGGAAGCTCCTCTTTTGTTCCTCTGCAGTTCTTTTAATTATACTTTGTACACATAGTTTTAGAGATACACAACATGGATGTGGCTGTGAAATGGAAATAAAAAGCCTTAAGACACAAAATATCAGTCCTCTGGAGAGTTTGTCTTAAATCTGTCCCCTAATAGTGGATTGTATTATTGGTTTAGTGTTGAGGCCTTTAATGTAGGGTTGGATGAAAGCTCACTTCACTGTTCATACTCTAATTAAAAGGAACCAGAAACTGTAAGTTATGTTGTCCAAAGAAGCAGAGTTAACTGCAGGTTGTGTCTTTATTCAGTCTTATAGACTGTCTTTAATGAGAGGGGACATCAAGCTCGTGGTTGGCTGTGGTTTCCATGGTAACTGGCAGATTAAGACAGTGTTTGCACATTTTGTATATTCAGCTAGATTAAGTCACACGTTCAAAGCTGCAAAAACTTTATTTGGATAAACGCACAATTGCTAGAAAAACTGTAAAGTTCTACAATCATTTGTGGAGAAATGTTGGGAAAAGGAAGAAAAAGCAATTTCTTCTCTGACTGGACTCCCAATAAACCCAAAGACATTGTGGTTATAAGGGTCACGATGGGGCGAGGCACATGACGGAAGAGGTGCTGCTTGTTTAAGGTTTCATATCGTGGGCTGCTCCAGTAGATTAAACGTCTGGACTCAGAAAGAGCAGCAGGCTCAACGAGAGATGCTGAAACTCGTCATGGAAACGAGGGAAAAGCAAAGTACAGGAGACGAGCTGAGGGAAATATGATCCGACAGCAAAGGAAATTACTCTTCTTCATCACAGAAGAACTAAAATCCAGTGGGACAACAACAAAAAAAATCCTCTATCAGGTATATATTACCACATTTGTAAACGTATATCTAAAACACTATGAATTCTGGGATTAGAGTTTAAACATGCGTCCCACAGAGTTCCTGTTTGTAGCAGACATACAACATTTAAACATCCTCTTGTGCAGAGAATTAGTATTCAGTTTGGTTCTTTCAGGTAATTATTCTGGGTTCATGTCTCCTCTGAAACTATAGTATCTGTAACAGAGTGGCTGATGTCAGGAGACGCTCTGAGGTTTAAGTTTGTGGCGTGTGACTCCAGCGAGGCAGGTGCTCCGTCATTGTAATCCACTCTGACAGCCTGATAGTGTTTCATTTCCTGCCACGCCACCTACTTTGTGAAGGTCTCGTGCTCCACAGAGTTAACCAAAACATTTTGTTCTCTGTTGACATAATTGGGGCGAGGGATAATAATTTCTTTAGAAATGTAGTTGTATGTTTTGTGGAGCTGACGTGGTTGTGATGTGACACTCAGGAGAGGTGATGTTGGAATCACTCTGCAGAGGTGTGCAGGTTTTCTCTCAGCTGCTGTCCACCCAGAGGGCTTTTAAACGCTCTGCTGATGTGTTCAGCCATTCAGAACGCAGCAGAATGCGGGTGTGTTGAACACACTTATATGTCAGATTATTCCAAGAAGTTTTGGGATTTAGTGCTGACAGATAATTTTTCACTCCTGGAATGATTTGCTGTTTGATGCTCATTCAGGCTCTGATCCTTGTAACTCATTGGATAACGTGTAACACATCTGTTCTTCATTAAGAGGAGGTGTGATTGGCATTTCAATGTGGGAAAACTTTTTCCTCTAAAGGTTTTTGTCTCATAGTTTTCTTCAGGACTTGTGAAATAGATGCATTTTTAATGCAGTGTGTCTGACTTCATTAGGCTTTAAATTTGAAATGAAATTCACTGATTGGCTGAAATCGTTTCTCACTTTCAGGTGATAGAAAACTGTATTTAGCTGGAACGTAATCTCTCCATCCTCCATGTCTCTTACAGGTTATCTTCTATTGAAACTCATTCTGTCTCTCTGAGCATTTAGTCTGATTAAATCTCACATTTGTGTCCAAACTCAAAGCCCATCATCTTGGTAACAATCCGCTTAATGAGTTTCGATCTGAACTCGATCGTAGACACTCTTCCAAAATGGTTCCTATCTTGTATCAGAACCACAACTACACTGTTACCAGGTGGACACAAAAGATTGACTCTAAAAATGACATGATGACTCACCGGAGAGTTATTCACTACTTTAATTTAGTTTAGTTTTCCCAGCTGATGCTCGGATGTTCTGCATTCTGAAATATGGCATGTGCATATTTCAGCTGCAAAGCAACACCTTGTTTTTATTAAAGTGCAGTTTAAAATGTGTGAAAAACAAGCACAAATAGACAGATTCAGTGATTTAGAAGATATTTTAACTTTGGATTTATTTGGAAACTGTAACATGTCGCAGATTTGATGATAAATACTTCTGATTCGATCATGAATCCATATCCGGGACAATAAATACAATCTTTTTTTTAGGCCTTCAAGCAACTTCATTAAAATGAAACAGCTGTTTTATTTATGGTAAACTTAAGGAGCAAAATAAGCAGGAGAACTCTGCCTTTCTGTGATAAATTAACCTTTTGTCTGTATTCAGCCACCGTCCACGACTATATGAAGGTTTATGGGATCTCATGGTGTGTTGCAGTGCACGTCTCCAAGACCATCGATAATGCTGAATGATTTATTTAGTTTTTGGAGCAACGTGTGGAGCCATACAGAGAATATTATTCCAGTATTTTTTTTACTTTTTCAGAAAATAAATAAAACAGTCTTTTGTCTTCTAACATAATTTCTGTAAGAGGCTCCAGATGGTGAACTGGCCAACCTGCAGTCAGATTATCAGCTGCTTAAAAGCATCAAAAACAGTTTGACTGCTGAAACCTGCTGTTCAGGAAGAAGGAAACATCTTAACACTCGTGTTTTATATTAGAAGAGGTGATGCAGATGCTGCAGAGTCCATCTTTACCCAACACCCACTTCCTGTTTTGTTCTTCAGAACATCCACTCTGAATCTGAACCATTAACATTTCACATTTCTGATTTCACAATCAGTTTTATAGATTTTTCCTGGAATCACAAGCACTTTACTATCTTAACAATCATTTACCTTCAAGCTAAAAGCAGGTGTTACATTTTCTTTGTACATTTGATAATGGTGTTTTGACAGAAACGTTTTGCCTTGGTGTTTATTTGATTTTATCTGGGTTTCTTTTCTCTTTTGCAGATCCAGTAGTTCAGGTATTCTCAGCTTTCTGAATTTAAAACTTTTTTTACTCAAGTCTAAATCTTTGTCTCTCTGACTGAGTCAGCTGGTTTAAAAGCTTATCTGTGCCGTCCTGATAAAGGCTCAATAAGAGTCTCCACAGATCTTCTGTCCTAGTTGGGGACGTGTTCAGCCCAGTGGTGTAGCGTTCTGATCACTGAAAGTTTGTGTTCCAGGTGAAAACAGTTAAAAACACCTCACATAATGACTAACTGAGTCTCAGTGTGTCAGTTACCCATGTGACTCTAACGAGACAACTCATACTGTGGTCACAACAACTTACAAGACTAAAACCCCTGAACCAGGATCAGAACTGAAGTAGCTTTTTGAATGAAGGTGAAATGTTTTCAAGAGAAGAAAAAAGAAGTCCAGTTGCTCTTTTCAATAAAAAAAAATCTTTTTTGGATTGACTTCTTTAAGATAAAGGACACTCTGAGGACAGAAACATTTTGGACAAAGAGGACAGATGATTTGAAAGGAAAGTGAAGAAAGCCTCACGTTAAACAGGAAGTCTGTCTGCATAGACTCGTCTTTACAGTTTCACAGCATTCCAAACAGTAGAACACGTGACTGCAACATCTCACGTAAACAAGTCCAACATAACGCTGACTTACTGACTCTCATGAGGGGAGAGTTTTAGTTTTTTTTTGGATTGACGTGTCTTTAAATGAATCTACACAAACATCCAGCATTTAAGAACTGAGTGGAATATTCAAATATCTCAAGCTCATTTTGACATTTTATAATATATTTTATGATTTAGTCACCGTCACCCCTTCAGTGCTTCCCTGGTGCAGCCATCATCAAGGCTGTCTCACACATGAAAGTTCATTTATTCATTCTGCTTCTTCTCATCAGTATTGGATTAATTATAGTGCGTTTTCTTTTGTCTGTGAAAAGTGCTAAATAAACAGTTTTTACTTCCCTGTTGTGTCGAGCTTTAGTTACTGCATTAAATAAATTTGTTCTGATGCTGCATCCTCCTGCTGGCACACATTTACTCCACCAGTTTAACCAACACATTCTGTTTAATGCATCACTGGTTATGAGATGCTGCAGTGCAGTTTGAGTGATTCCCTTAAACCCAGTGGATGAAACAAAGTTTCAACATGCTGGAAAAATGGTAAAGAAATGCGCACGAACTCAGAAACATAATGACGCGTTGCTTTTTGCACCATGTTATTTCATTTTACTTTAACATGGTCATAAAGAAAACAAACAGCCATTATTGCTGCTAAAACAATAATATAGTGAATGAATTGCTTTGATGTGCATTTAGAGACAATCAGAATAAAATTCTAGCAGCTGTTTAAAACCACAATCAGCATAAACTCATAACCTCCAATTTTCATAAACAGAAAGCTTTTTACACATTTATATTTTTATAAGCAGCAATTTTAACTTCCCGTTGATGATCATCTTTTAAATAGTCTAAATCCTCAAAATCCATCATTTAACACAAACACACTGTTGTACTTTATTCCCTTTTATTTGAGACTGTTTCATTCTGTTCTACATCTGAATACGCATTTATGTATTTCAGATAAAATGTACATTTTGTTGTGTAGGTTCGTAAACCTGCGTGTGAAAATGCTTCATTCTGCACAACGTTTCCTTCAAATGATCTGCAGTTATTTTTTCATGTGAGAACCAGCAGAAAAACCTTCTCTGCCTATCAAACTTCAGCAGTTCAACTGAAAAATCCAATTTCCAATTATATACAGAAAGAGGAAAGCAGCAAATCCTCACACCTCGAGGCGTTTTCATACCTGCTTTCAGACCCTGGAAATCCTACTGAGGAGCCAAAACCCTTTCAGGGGAACTCCTTTAGGTTCCGTTACATTCACAGTTCATATCTGATCAGCGATGAGTCGGATCCTGCAGCTTCAACACAACAATTCACATGTATTCTTTAGTATGTGAAGGCTGATTTTTAAAATTAAACTGAAGCTAAAGAAGTCTCCAAAATAAAAACTGACTAAATGAGTGTATAAATGAGTAGAAGTTCTTCATAATTACACAACTGCTGAAGCATTAATGATCATAACGCTGCTTAAAACAGCAATGGAAGAGTTAGTGCCTCAAATCTGCAGAGACAAAGCAGAACTTTTTAAATGCATGTAGGTACATTGTTCTCCTGATCTCAGTGTTTTAAAATGCTTCTTGGTAAACGCAGAAACCTGCATGTTTTCAGTTTTAGTGAACACTTGGCAAGAAACAGATGCATGGAGCCAGATTTAGGCGACGGTTTATTTCTATCTGCCTCCCCTTTTAGATGATTCATACAAACTACAGAACACAATCAGTACCAGCGTATGGATTCAGATGTAGAAAGTATCAGAAAAATGTCACTGTGGAAACCAAATTAAGTTTAGAAACTCAGCTGACACGAGCTAGTGTCTCATCGCTCTGCTGCTTTAGCAGCTACTTGGAAAACAAAACTTTGAGTGCAAATTTTTATATAGAATCACACAGAATGTCAAATCTGTGATTGTTTAATTAAAAAGTCTTAGTTATTTCTTAGTTTATGATTAAAGCTCATTTTATATATTTTGTTGCACTCAGAATGTTTTATATTCATTTTGTCTCTAATCAGTCACAACTTTGTTTAATAGCTCATCAATTCCTCCCAAACTGGTCTCAGTTTCTGACTCCTAGAAACTAACTTAAAGGTTCCAGTCGAGGACTTTTGAGTGAAAATGTTTTAACAATCATGACTAACAACATGAGATCGCAGCTCTGTGACTCGTGGAAAGAAACTTTTAAAGATATTTTGGAAATGTTTGTTTGCAATTTGTCACCAACAAATAAAGCTCTGAGTTTTAAATGCCTGCAGCTCGACTTCATCAGAGTACATTATATCAATTGTTTCTATAAATAAACCAGGTAAACAAGGAATGTTTTATTGTTCTGTGTAAAAGTATTCGCCCCCTTAGATTTCTTTCTTACTTTAAAAAAACAAACAAAAAACGTTGGACTTTTTCAGATCAGCAAATTTTAAAAACAAACTCTAGTCTTAAAGAAAAACTGAGTAAATATAGAATGAAGTTTTAAAACGATTACATTTTTTAAAGGAACAAAACTGTTCTAACCAGCCTGGTTCTTTTCCCATTAAACCTAATAACTATTTGTGCTGCCCTTGGCAGCAGTAACCACAATCAAATATTTATGTCGCTGTGAAGAAACGTTTGAGTCGTCTTCTCTACAGAATCATTTTTTTAAAGGTTTTTCTACATGAACGTCTCGTTTATGATCATTTCTGAATCACAGTGTTAATTTTACTCCAGATGTACATGCACCTTCCACAAAGTTCCACTTTTCACAGAATATTTTCCCAGAAGCCCGAGGGATGATCCAGATTTCTTTTGTTCAGTGTGAGATGGGAATGTGTACTTTTGGGGGGACTGCAGTAGTTTTGGTCTTGGAACTCTCATTGAGGTCATTTTAACCTACTTCTTGTTCTTATTGTTGAATCATGAACTCTGATCTTCACCTGAGGTGAGGGATGCTTGCAGGTCTTGAGATGATGATCTGGTTCTTCAGTGAACTTCTGGATGTTAGAGTCATTTAGATCAGCTGACTGCTGCTGGGACGGTTCTCCACTGTTCCATGTTTTCTCTATGTGTGGATCACGTCTCTGGTTCTCCGGAGTCCCAGAGCTTTAGAAATGTCTCTAAAAACCTTCAGACAGCTGGTTTAGAGAGATTTTATCCTTAAAATTACTTTAAACCAACATTTTTTAATTAAGTTATCATTGTGTGATATTACAATTAGTTTGATCTGAAACATTTAAAGTCAAGTCAACTTTATTTATATAGCGCTTTAAGAACAGCGGCAGCTGATACAAAGCGCTGAACAAAGTTAAACAGATAAAACACCACAAAGAATGTGAAACATTAAACATATATGAACAATAAAAAACAAAGACATAAAATAACATGATTAAGATAGAAAGGCTCAAGATGGGGGGGGAAAGCCAAGGCAAACAAGTAGGTTTTAAGTTGAGACTTAAAGACAGCCAGAGACGAGGCTTGTCGAATTTAAAGGATAAAAAGAAGAAAAAAATCAAAGGTGGTAAATACTTTTTCACAGCACTGTATGTACTCAGAGTACATGATTAAGGGATATGAATCTAGAGGCATGAAGCTGATTTTCCTGTTCATGTTTACCACAGACTCCTTCGCCTCCTTCGCCCTCAGCTGATGAACCAAAGTACGAGAAGCGCTGGCTGGACGCCGTCTGCCTGCCCTTGTTGATGGCCAGAGTCTCCAGATACAAAGCTGGCACAGATAAATTAAGGTAAGACTGATCCAGCATGATGCGTCTCATCTCTAAGGAGCACTTTGAGCACATTTGTTGGCTTAGTGAACACTTTTCATTTAAACGTAAAGATGTTAATATGTATGCACAGACATAAACGGCTTAAAAGGTCACAGCAGCTGCGAGTCTCACGACGTGCTACTGAGAAAACACCAGTACAACTTGTTAATGTTTTCAGACTATTGTGCCTGTTTTTTTTTTTATTTTTTTATTTTTTTATTATTGATGTCTGTGTGTTTTGCAATTACGTGGAAGCTTTTTCAAATCAATCAAATCAAAAATACTTTATTAATCCCCCAAAGGGAAATTAAATATTCAGTCTGGGTTTTCCATCATTACCAAGCTGTGCAACAAAGGGAGGTTTTATTATCATAAACATTTGACCAAAACTCGAATGTTAAAAATCTGAATCACAGTTTTGTAATTTTTGTATTTTTTTTTAATGACAGATCAATCAATTGTCCCAATGAAATCTATTATAGCCTGTTTTTCTGTAAATTAGTTAATTAAGGAAAAAATAACAGGTTTTGGATTGTAATAGTGACTGGTGTTAACATGCTGAGGGTCTAACGGCAGTTAGCAGATTATTATAGTTCGTGTTTGTGCTGCTGAGTGTTTCTTACAGATAATTACTGTGATGATAAAAGTTCCTCCAGCAGTGAAGGTTTTTCTTCCAGTGGTGCTTTAGTGCCTTGGTTGTGAAACACACATGCTGTTGGCATGTGGGAGGAGCTTACATGTGGGAGGAGCTGACATGTGTAACTGTCAAATGCAATGAAACTAATTCTAATCTAAAAAAAAATCTAAAAACATGTAAATAAGCAAAATAACAGCCAGACTATGATCTTTAATAAACACACAACATA
Organism: Pachypanchax playfairii; assembly: GCA_006937955.1. Classification (NCBI taxonomy): domain Eukaryota; kingdom Metazoa; phylum Chordata; class Actinopteri; order Cyprinodontiformes; family Aplocheilidae; genus Pachypanchax; species Pachypanchax playfairii. Next base: position 817,861 of record SSNP01000191.1, read on the forward strand.
TACAGTATATATAAATGTAAATGAATATATTTGAAGTTGTATATTGTATAAAGCAGGGGTGTCCAACTCCAGGCCTCGAGAGCCACTATGCTGCACATTTTAGATGTTCCCCTGTTTCACCACACCTGCTGTAGATGAACAGATCGTTAACAGGCTTCTACAGGCCTTGCTGAGAGGTTGCAGATTTGAATCAGGTGTGTTGAAGCAGGGGAACATCTAAAATGTGCAGGATTGTGGCTCTCGGGGCCTGGAGTTGGACACCCCTGGTTTAAAGAGAAGGTTTTGAAATGTAAAATAACAGATTAGGTCAAAAGATCTGTGAGATCAGTATAAATGTCTAATTTTATTGTTAAAAACATCTCAGTCATTATTTTATTTCCAGGTTTTATTGATGTGATGCAGAAATCCCTCAAGTATCAAAACAAAATGTTTAGTTCAATCAAAATGTTTAACCATTGCTATGTGATTGAGAAGTGTTAGAGGGGATCTGGAGCTCAGCCATAGTGAACCCTAAAAAAACTGCACTGACTCAGGAACAGCAGAGTTCAGTCAATAAAGAACCCTGGAGGCAGAAAGCACATCGATACTGGAGTTTACACCACAAAACATGGCTGATGTGAGTCTATTAGGATGCACAAACACAGATCTTATCAGGCCTGATGTTTGTGTTTGTGAACAGATGAGAATCTGACTGGATCCAGGGAAGAGTTACGCACTGCTCAGCTGGACGGTTTAAAACATATGCTGACAGTCTTTTCCTGTTTCTGATCAGTGGCCGCAGCTCAGAACGTTATTTTCATCACATTCACAATAATATAAATATTTTTAAATGAACAAATTTGAAAACATAAAAAAAAATTCATGATGCAAAAATTGAAACCTGAGTATCAAATTCTGTCTGATGATCAAGTTCAATATGATTAGATTTGACTGATTACGTCAGCAGACAGCCGGCGTGTTTCTTTTCACAAGACAAATTCATATAAAATATTTTAACTAAGAGTACCAATATCTTTTTTAATGAGCTTGTATAAACTAACTGTTTCCGTTTACATTTGACTGCACATGAGATCAGGTTAGAGAAACAGCTCAGAGGTTTTAGAACTTATTGCCATTTATGTTCTCAGTCCGCTGAGCTGCCTGATATTCATTGTACAGAATAAAACACTCAGTGTTGATGAGGTAAAGAGTTTTTACATTCGCTTTAAATTTGTCTATTCAGCTTATCTCAGCTCATCTCCATAATTTGACTGCAAATGGAAGAAAAATGAATTCCTTTATTTTAGGAGGAAATATTTGACTGTTTTGCCTGATAAAAAAAATTCAGCTGCTCAGCAGTTCAAGGCTTTCTTTTACTTTTTATTTCAAAATTCATTAGATGTTTTTAGGCAGTGAAAAGTTTGGATTTCTGGCAGATATTGTTTAGTTCCTGGAGTTTTTTACAACCACAGCATTTAGGGAAGTTTTGAATTTTCTTGGTAAAATATGTAAACTCTTTGAAACTGTCTGAAACAGACCCTTTGGCTGTTATTAAACAGAATAATCCTTTTTTAATCTATTCAATGCTGAATTCATGGTTTCCAAAAACAATTTGATTTGGAATTAGATCAATTTACATAAGAGACCATTTATTTATAAAGTAAATTGAATACAAAACTATAATGTAGTTATGCTGAAACAATAACAAGAGCCCCCTAGTGGCTGGTTTCAGTAATGGTTGTATGCCCCGCCTCTTCCATAGAAACTGATGTTGTCAGATATTTTATCTAGTTTATTTATCTGTAATTAGTTTGTTGATGCTTATAAAATACCCCCTGTTTTAAATTCAGATCTCAAAGCTCTGAAAGGCGAGTTTTTAGTTACTGAACTAAAAAACTCTGGTGGTTAAAAAAGCCAGATTGAAAGCTGAGAGTGAGGAAACGGTACCGTCCTTTTTCTTTTGTTCAAACTCATTTTTCAGGGAGACTGAAGTGAAAGAGTTGTTTCACAGTCTGACAGAAAGTACTTTCAGGCTTTTATTTCAGCTGTCAAGGTGAGTATATTTCAGAGGGGAAGAGACTTTGTCTATAACATGATACATTTACTGGAAAGTTTTAACTTTTTATTCTTATGTACTTTACAGTTTTAGGCCTAATGGATCTAAGAGCAGTAAAATAGTCTCAAAATATTTATTGAGCTGCTTCCCAAAATACGTTTTACCAAATAACATCAATCCAAATAAATGACTGTTAGAATGAAGATCTATAGTCTGACTTCATGCTAATGTAGCACTGCTGTTGGAGAATTTGCTGATGAAACTTGTACCATTAAAATAAGCTAACCCTTTTCTTATAAATGATGGGTAAAATCCTTTTGTATGTTTTCTGGATGAGCGGTCCATGTTCTTCCTCTATGAATTTATTTCTGCTCAGTCAACAGACAAAGCAACAATAATTTGGCACCAAAGTGTGAAAAAAAAAAAAGTCTCCATTCAGTCCGAGTGTTTCTGAAGGTCAAAGAACTTCAGTGTTTCCATCAGATTTAGTTCAGAGATCTTCATCACTGGAACTTTTTTGTTCATCTTCATCACAGATTAGTTTCTCATCAACAGCCATTAAGCAGATCATTAAGATTGTTTAGAGTTTGTGTGCACACAGGCAGATTGGGTCCAATGTTCTGATGACTTGTGGAGTTCTGCTTCCTTTGTTTGGTCAGAATTGGCCCGGGGGAGGCGGCGGGTCAGGATACGGGCTACAAAACATCAGATTTTAACAAGCCAGTGTGGATAGTGTGTGGAAGTCGAGCCCACTAGAGGCTTTATTAAGACTTAACATCTAACATCCTGGTGAGAAACGACTGTTTAAAGTATTTATTTTCAAGGACTGTCCTCTCCATGTTCAGCATCAACAAGCTTGTTCTGTTTTTAACACCTCTGTGTTGCTGCTGAACATCTTCTGGATCTGGATCCATCACAGACTTCTGCCTCTGGTTTTACTTGTTTGTCTTTCTATGAGGCCAAAGTGTCAGCGATGTGTAAAAGCACTGAAATTAGATGTCAGAAAGAATCACACTTTGCTAATGAGTGTGATCCCTCTGAGATGACCTCAACACAGAAATTTAATGGAGTTTATAAATCACTGCTTTAACCTCACGACACCCAGACATTTATATTTATATACTCAAAATCAAAATATGTCACAGCTTCGTGATAATGACCTAATTTCTTCTTGTAATTAGTTTTCTGTTTGTTTTGACAGATGAGAACACACAACACCCTTTTCTCCTCAGTTTCTTTATTTGTTTTAAATTTGTTTTTAATAATGATTTGAGGGATTAAAACCATTAAAGGCAAACTAACTGATTTATTTCTGACTTTAAATTTCTTTTTTCAGCACTAACCTTGTTGGTTTTCTGTGTCTCCTCTGCTGGTTCTCCTTTTTCACCGTTCCCTCCTCTGACCTGCTGAACTTCTGACGCTTTGGTTCCCAGAATAAAAAGATACTGTTGTCTACTTCTCTCACAAACTGACAAATTCAGTGATTAATGGGTGTTTGTTCAGGATCTAAAATAAAAATAGAGCTATAAGAAATATAGCATGTGTGACAACTCTGCAGAAAGGATGATAAATTAAGAAGAATAAAAGAAGTTGCTGTACTGAGTTTTGGTACAATTGGTTTTCTTTGAACTCCATCAAAGATCTTGAATGCAGAAACCTTCAGACTAACCTTCAGAAACATGTTTAGCATGTGACCTCTAAGATAAGACTTCCTATTAATGTCTGTATCTAATAAAATAAACCTGTCCGTTGCTCTGCTAACAAAACCTGATGGACTCTTTACAAAACCTTGACTGACTTGATTAAACGTATCTCGTTTGTGGCGAGATGTTTGAGATGTCTGTAATGAAAAAAAGAGATTTAACAGCTTGTAACAATGTTCAGAAGTTTCCAGGAGAGATGAAGTTGTCATTTAAACCCTTAAACCTTGTTCCTGTTCTGAGTGGAACAGGATGTTCTACAGCCCAAAGCTTTTTAAAATTCTTGGTCTGGAATAAATTTTCTCACCGAGTCGGTCGAGGTAGTCCGTCAAGTTTTCAACCCAATGTACTTCGAAGTGAATGAATCCATTTGTTTTCTCTGGAACTAAGTTGACATGAGTAAACTGATGCCTGGTCACATGACCAGTACAGGTGGTGGCTTCAGTTTCACTGTTTTTTTAACTGTTTTTTTTAAAAGGCTGGATTCTTTGAGTCTAGGCTTTAACATTCTGAATGTGCACGAGTCACCAGTTTGACTAAATGTTCACATACTGAGTCTCAGTCATTGCTGCTCGTCTCAGAATTCCAATAATCCAGTTGGATGTTGTTTTATGTGCAGATCTCATTCCTGTGTGAAGCTCCAGGCTGATCAAATCTAACCTTTCACATGTTTATTTACAATCTCGACTCATGAAACACAAAGAACTTCAGTCTCTTCCAACCATCAGCTGAGCTCCACTCTCCCCATTTTAAGATATTTAATGTCAACTTTTGTACAAACAACATTATATTAGGAGAAAGCGATTGTCTCTGTTTCACAGAGAAGCTCGTTAGGAAGGAACGTCTCTGTGAAACAGGAACGAAAGCATCACAGCTGGAGGACTGTATCTTGACAAAAGTAACAAACTGTTCCAGCTCCACTCTGTGTACTCATCCTTCTCTTTCTCTTTAATTCTGACCTCTGCAATCCTGCAGGTCCAACTCTTTTGAAGTTTTTGCCTTGGATGGCGCCAGCACCAATATTCTTCAGTTTTGCACTGCAGCAGAAAGCACAGACTGGCTCCAAGCAATATCTACAAATATCAATGACTTGACGCAGGAGAACGTAAGTTCATGTCACAACGTTAGAAGATGGTTTAGATCTTCATGCAGGGTTTTTTAATTAAAGCAGGAAACCTGTTTTGGTTGCAGCAGGTAACACTGAAATAATAAAAGTTTCAGGAAAACTTTCTTTATCTTTACTTTTATTTTGGACACACATAGCTGTATTATGAATTACCACCCAGATTTTTTGTTTCAGGTTATTTAGAAATTCATTTTAGATTATCAACACTTTTATGATCCAGTAAAAAATTCTGTTTAGGAAAAATACTAAATTATCAAGAAATTAATAATTTTTATAACACAACAATGAAAGTGCAATTTATTTTTTTTGCTGTTGTACTTTTCCGTCACACACACTAACATGGCTTTGAAGGATCTTTCCTGACAAGCACTCATCGACTCACAGAGACACCTCTTCTGACATAAAGCAGCTCTCACTCCTAATTAATGACTTCTAAGTAGTAATTCAGCACGAGCGCTTCTCTCTCTCATTTCCTCCTATTTCACTTTGATTATCACACTGATGATGCAAAGCCTTTTTGGGTGAGGATGCAGTCGTACAGTAAGTCTGTGCCACTCGATTGCACAGCTGCATTTAAAAAAATAAGTGTGATTAATTCATGGCTGTGTCCTAATTACTGACGTGATGTGTGTGAATGCTAAATGGCCAATCAGGATCTAATTGTGTTGCTGCATTGGGAGAGAGTGGAACTTTTGTTTTAATGACCTACAACCTTTAAATAGACTCTACAAGCATCCACATACAAAAAACTCCTGACGAGCTCAGTGCTGTTCCACTCTGACATGAAACGGAGAGGATTGTTCGTGTCCGATAACTGATATGAACAAGCTCCATGTTGTGTTGGATTCTCTGACACATACGAGACCAAATCCATAAAAGGTTCAGCATTTTAACTAAAACTGTTTATGTACGAAGGCAGAATGTGTGTGCAGTCTTTTCTTGCACAAATCTGATTTCCTCCCCAGTAGTAAGTCGTGATTTGTTCCTTTATTTCTAACATACATATAAAAGTGTCAGCATAACAACATGGAAAGCACCTTCAGAGGAAAACATCTTTATAATATATGAAACTGAAGAAAAATGATTTTATATTGTGTAAGATTAAACTGAACTTTAAGTTCCCAGTCAAATGTTCAAATGTAAAATAAATAAATAAAATGATAGGGATAAAAACAACAACACAGTCATTCATTACTGTTCCCTTTACAAATGACTTCAGGTGAAACTTTAAAGTCTAAACAGAACATTTTGTGTTTACGTAACTTTTCTGTTTGGGTGTTAAATCTTCCAGATGACATTATGTAAATATTACATTGTAAATGATAGTGACTGCTGTGTGGATACTCAATATGTTTTACAGGGATTTCTTTTAATCCCGACCCATCTCGTGTTCTGATGTGTCCCGGTTCACTTAAACACAATGTGTGTTAAACAATAAGATGTTGATGCGTCTCAGAGGTTTTTTAACTTACTGTGTCTTTTTGTCTGACAGATAAAGATAGTCAACAAATACTGCTCTTCAGACGATCAGGTGAGAGAACTGTCCGCTGACCTGAGAGCAGCTGTGGTGAAAGTGTAGCTCCCACACCGGAGTGTGTGTGAATAAATAATGGACTCACTGTAAAGAGATCTAGGTTCCTTGAAAAGTTTTTATATAGATCTAATCCAATATTATTACCGTCAGTACTTGATGTGATGTTTAGTGTCATATTTTAAAGTCCAAACTCTGTCAAGTTATTGTTACTGTTTAGGGATTAACAAGTCTAACGATAGTGTAGCGAGTTTAATAATAAATATTATTATATATAGTAACAGAATCTTTGGAAGGCGCATGTATCACTGTTAAATTTATGTAAGAAAGGCAAAACTACAAAAAGTCAATGCTTGTGATGAAGGCAAAGAAGAGACAGAAAATCTAAAGAACTCCAACTTTTTGTTGTAAAGTACAAACGAATTGAAAAAAGAATCTGTCCAAAATCCAAAGACGGCAACATTCCTTCTGGTGTGTCTGACAGAAAATATCTGTTTAAATGAGAAACTCGTTTCTTGGCTGCAGAATGAAGCCTTGGCAACAAGAGATCAATGCTCAAAGCTACTAGAAAAACAAATACTGAACACCACCTTCAGGCACAGAGCAGCGCAAAACAGCAGGTATATGTTAAAAAAAGATGTACGTATAATAAAATATTATAGAATGCAAAAGACAGCAAGTGTCCAACAACTTGGGATAATGGATCACTTTTAAAATGGAACACGCTTCACAGACGTGTTGGGTGCATTTTGAAAACAGGATTAAACTAAAATCAGACCAATCAGACATGGAAGGAACAGTCATGTAGGAGGGCAAGGTGTGAAGGGAGATCAGGTACAATTTCTGTCAGAAGCACAGACATCAAATTGAGTGAAAAAGCTTTGAGCACAGTGGAAGGAGGTGTGAGGCCTCCTGAGGTAGCAGCAGTAATAATGGAAACGGAGGAAAGGAAATGGCAGGAGAGGCTAGAATAACACTGAAAGTGCAGCTACTGAATGAGATGCTACTTAAACGGTCAAATAACACCCAAAAGGATCCTTCTGGACTGTAAGAGTATCTGTGGTTTAATATTAGCCTCCAACATTCTTCTGTTTGTTCAGATGTCTTACAAGCTGTATGTTTATTCTAAACATTCCAAATCTGAAGGAATCCTGAGCTAATACAGAAGACGGTTAACAGTGTGTGTATAATTAAAGGTACAGTATGTAAGAATGTTACAGGTAAATACTCACAACAGTTTAACGTCTCACTGATGTTGAAAATAAAGTCACATTGTAACAGATCTGGATCTCAGCCGGCTGGGTGGTCACTAGTTTCTGACCGGACCAGAATCATTATTTACACGTCCAGACTTCCTGGTTCCATAACGAATCACATGTGAGTCTGCAAGGCTGCCAAGTCTTCAACACAAGCAGCTGTAATTCCACAATGACCAGCAGCAAAAAGTAAGAAACCACCACATCCTTCCAACTGATCAGCCAAGCTGCACGTGATGGGGCGTTCAAACACACTTAGGAAAAGCCAATGCTGAACAAATAGACCTTCAGACATTCCTAAAAATTGAACAAATACAAGAGAAACTAAAAGCGGATCAACATCAGAACTGGCAACCCAACGGGGTGAGTGGCTGAGAGCAGACGTTTTTTTTCTACATGAACTGCAGGATTTGGATTTGACAACAAGGTCTTATTCTTACATACTGTACCTTTAAACTGATGCTTTTCTGTAGTTTTTATAGTTAATTTACCTTCTTTTAATTTAAGCTTTTAATTTAATGGGATATTATCTGCAAAAAACACTTTTTCATTGTTTTGTAGCTGAATGATTGTGTGACTGTAATCTCTGCAGATTATTCACATGGGCTGGGTGTGTGAAAATCCAGAGGACAGATCAGCTGGTCGAACTTCAGCCTTTAAGTTCCTGGCGCTCAGAGGTCCATATTTATATATCTTCAAAAGTCCTCCGGTAATTATACTTTAATCACTTTCATATTGACATTATTAACTAGTATATTAAAAGACCTGTGACACTCGTATGAGTTCAGATGAATCTAAAGGGTTACAGTCAAACTTCAGCTGATTGTTTTGAGGCTGTTTTTGTATTTTTAACATTTGTACATAAGAAATGTGGTAATTTTGTTCTTCAGCTCACTGATCTGTTTCTCTCTGTGCTGCATCTTTTAAAACTTGCTGGCAGCAACATTCTTCAGTGCTAATTGAATAAAAGAGGACACGCGTCCCTCAGCTGCTTATTAATTTTTATTTGTTATGATTTGGGCTGACGGTGTGGTCACAGTGAGATGGGCTGCGCTGACTACTCCGGTTTGAGTGTTTTCATTGTTACTACTTATTGTTAATTGATTTGTCAACGTGTGCAACTCCATTTAGATCCTGAATGGGTCAATTTTTTTAATTTCAGCTCAACAGATTGAGTCAGACTCTCATAAAAGGGAATAATAAAAGGGCTTAACATGCAGCTTTAAACATTGATGGGTTTATCTCTTGCATTGAGGTGTTTTATATAAAATATATGATGCTGCTTTGCCTGAATGAAAAGAACAACTAGCCATCTTTAGTGCAGATTTATAAAAAGTTTGTTGGGGATAATTTTCTCTGAGGTTGTTTTTATTGGTTTTATTAAATTTGATCTAATAGTCTTTTAATAATTTAACTCAGTAGAGTTATGGAGAGGAAATTTTTAGAATCATTTGGGAATGACATTAAGGACCAGTTAGATTTTGTGAGTAATCCTGATCATCGTATGGATTTTTTTTTTTTTTTTTTGAGGGATTTTCATATTTCCAGTTTGACATTCTTTGGGAAACGAGATGCTTCCACCAGCAGAATCATGATTATACCTAGAATACAAAACCAATAACATGACTTGCTGTTGACAAACCATATTAGTTTTATACAAAATATGCTATTTATATTTTTAGTCCAAAGAAAACAGCTTATGTGGTTTAACTTTTTCACACTTTACTGTAAATTTGGAAACATTTAAACTGAAAAACAGATCATTTAAATAATTATCAGATATGTTGCGGTATAAGGTTGAAACGTACCAGTAGGAACAGTTAGAAGTAAAAGTTCTGTGGATGTTGACTGAGCTCAGCTCAGGAAGTGTTATAATTTAAGAGGTTTTTGTAGATTACAAATATTTACTGTGATTTAGAGAATTAAGAGCTTCTTTCATGAGAATGTTTTCTTCTTCACAGCAAGCTTTAAATTCAGTTTGTTTTTGTTTTGTGAAAACTATTTTCAGAATCTGTGTGGTGGGTTTCTGTCAGACTCAAGCTCTGTTTTTATAAATCATTTCCTGTTGTAATTTTAAAGCTCCTTGTTTTTACCCAGTCTGTAGATACCGTTTTGTCTTATTAGATTTTTGGAGTTTTGTTTGGATTTAATCTAGTTTTTGCAGCACTTTAGTTTTTGGTAGAGTAAATCTTGTTTTTTATTTTCATCAACCGTCTGCCTCTGGATTTTTTGGAGTTATCCTCCTCTGACTTTTCCCCTCAGACACGTTGTAGCTTCATTTAATTTTAGAAAAAACAGAAACCATTTGTTGGTGTCCCGTGTCTTTAAAGGCATTTTCGTTGGGTTTTACATTTATTAGCGTGAACAGGGAATTTTAACAGGCCAATTGAAATTCTTTATGACTCTAATTATTATATTTTGACCTTTTTAGTGAGAAAATAGTCTGATTATGACCTTTATGTGCTGTTCCCATACAAAACTGCCTGAAATCAGTCTCTCCTGGATGGAGCAAGAACATGATGTAAAAACTTAAGGTTATTTTGTTTACAACATTTTACAAACAACAACAAGCCTCTTGACCCAAACCTCAGTCCGTTAGTCCGTCAGTCAGTATTTCATGTGCTAGGATTCATCCACAGTATCAACAGGAGAATAGAAACCACCTCACGGTCTGAAGCAGCCAATCAGAGCAGCTCTCAGCTCTGTTAATGATCCACAGGATTTCCTGCGGTATTCAGACGTGGTTTCACACCAGGTGTCTGAGTGAGTTTCTACACTCCAGGTCAGAAGCTGATGTTGTTACTGGTTGTTTTTTATTAGCAGCCACAGTGAAATGTTTCAGTCCTGCAGTGAAAACAGATTCATTAGAGAAAACACCCACAGATTCATGAAGCTGAAGAGTTTTAGAGAACCAACTTTTTAAAAAGTATAAATGCTGTAAATGTTTTGTTATATGATAAAATGTAATTCCACTGTGTATTTTTCACCTAATGAACATGGATCATAGACTGTTAATAACCAATTTAATTTCTGCATTATGTTCCTGTATTTGGAGACTAAGCGCCTCCTACTGGCTGGTTGCAGTGTAATTTTTTAAATATTAAAGCCCGTGTAAAGTAACAACAAATGTGTGTTCTGAGTTTGTCACTGCACAGGAATATTAGTTATTAGTCATCCAGCCAAATTTGAATGATTAAAAACACTGCGAAGCATATGAAATTTGGTTACAAAATAATGAAAAAAGGATCAGTTTTCTCTGCTCTGAGACGCTGGGGGCGTGTCCGCTGCAGGCGCTGAAACCTGTCTGTCTCATCCTCTAGCAGCACCTCCTTCTCTTCCCCACATCACTGCATTTCCTCCGTTTCTGAGTTCCGGCTGGTTGGTTAAGTTTGAGGTTCTACCCACATGTAAAACTGCTTTTGCATCGCTGCTTTTTGAGGAGTTGAAATATTTCCACACAACCGCAATGATTCAGACTTGTTGATTAGTGAAGGAGCGGAATGTGCGTCTACGCCATTCTGAGCTTTGTTTAGCATATGAAGGCAGCAGGTGGCAGAAGTAGCTCCTACCTATCATGCTGGTTTAGTTACTGTCTACTGTGCGGCTCCTCTGCACAAAATCGACCCAAAGCTTTTTCAGATGGTCATCCCTCGGATGAAGGAGCGGGAAAACCACTGAAGCTACCGCACTGTACGGTTTTATATGACGAGAGCAGCAGGGGGCGGGGTTATCCTGAAGGGCCCTTTTAGACCCGCCCATAAAATCCTGAAACAGAAAACTCTTGAAACGCAATTTGAAGGCTAGCTCCACAATTCAGTTTTTAATTGTTGGGAGGTTTTTCACATGTTTAGAACATTTATTATGTTTATAATGTGGTTAGAAGAAAATAGAAGAATTCCCTTTACACGGTCTTTAAACCGTCTATGTAAACTAATGAACTACAGGCTAAATACACCTCCAATATTTTTTTTCCAGATTTTGACTCTAATTAGTACTAAATGTATTTGAAAACTGAACTTTTGAAAATGCAGCAGTAACAAGATAAGAACTATGTGAAGAATTTAATACTTGGAAAAACAATGAATATGTTCTGGTGAGTGGGCGGGGCTTTCAGTGGCTCCAGTGCTCAGATTACAACATCGTAGCAACTTTAAACAGGATATCATGGCTTCACTGTTGGAGAAGACAGGGACGCGTCTTCCATCTTTACACGCAGCCTGTGTTGTGGGCAGTAAATGTAGCAGCTTTAAATGTACAAAATATAAATATTATCTTGCAGATAAAGAACGTGAGGTGGGGATTTTTATTTTGCAGCACAGCAAATGAGTTCCCCATCTTTGTTCTGTTTTATAATTAACCACTTGTAGTGAATTGGATTCAAATAAAAGAACATCACATATTTTTTAACATTTTTTTCATACAAGTTTAACAGTTTTAGCCTTGAAGACTCTTTTATTACTTTACAGCTCTTTTGTTTTTTAAACAATTTGGTTATAATTATTTTGGTGCAGAAGAATATTTTAACACAAGGAAGAACCACGTCCTAGGTTGAAGAATCCCCGTTTTTTTGAGGATCCACTTGAGTTCTGGGTCATTACTGAATGACCATCTGTGTCCTGTGGAGAATTTTTCAACATTTTACCTGCAACTTGCCTGAAACATCTTCATGCTATTAATGAGTTTGTTCCACTCAGAGCTCCAACTTGTCTTTCATTCATTTGGAGGAATTGCTGCAGCAAAAACAAGGCATGCTTTTTAAAATTACTTTTTCAATATATATTTTCAGATTATTTTCAAACTCTCCGGGAAGTTAAATTGTTTATTTAAAATACTTGTGTACTTTAAAAATATTCTTTTAATAATTTCAGCTTCTGGAGAGAAGCTTGTTAACAGAAAGGAATGTTGGTTCAAACTGAAAGTACAATCTTTAAACGCTGCAGGAAAATGTCATCGAGGTCTTTATTGCAAGAATTATTCTGCAGGCGGAGATCGTCCCTGTTGCAGAGACTACAAGCTGAAATCTGAACAGAAAATCAGCTTTTATAAACATCAGAAGTTTTAAATAAACACTTCCATCTAAGGATCCAGTGAGAGATGCAGAGTCTCAGAATTAATTAATACAGACTGGGAGCATCAAGTCATTTAGATCTTTGTTAGTAAGAGAAGATATAATCTGTAATGAATTGCAGTAATGTAGTTATTGCAGTGGCGTAGGAGTTTAGTTTGTACTCAGCTGGTGGGCTGTAAAATACCAGAAGTGTCCTCTGGCTCTTGTAAAAACATGGTAGCAGTAAATATCCTCCAGACTAAGAGGGTTTGAATATTCAGGAGGACTGAATTAGAGCATATGGTGGCGGTTGCAGGTGCTTTTACTGACTGACTCTAAAGGAACTCACTGTTCAGTACAGAAGTGTGAAAATATTCAGCTCACTTCTGTTTTACCTGAATGAATAGAGCATATATACTGAGCCCAACGTTTGTTAGAGGTAATTTTCTTCTCATTAGACACGGCAGTGAGGATGGACTCCAGCAGCAAAATGGATCTTATAAAATAATGAAGCGTCCCAACTTGGTGAACTGTTAGTTGGATTTATTTCATTTGGACATGCTCTTCATGCAAATCCAAACCCTCTCTGTTCCGCCTCTGGAAATAATGCAGCTAATGTTGGACTAATGAAATCAGAGCATCAAAATGTTTTTCTTGGAAAGGCCAGCCACTCGACTCGTCATTCGAGTTTAACTCTGACCTTTTTTCTAGTGACTGTCTGAAACTCAAACCATCAGCAGCTGAATGAAACAGAGGCTTCATTTTAAACTATTTAAACTTGAACTCTAAATTCTCAGTAGTAAATATCTTAAAAGGATTTCTGGGTGATGATTTAAGTTAAATCTATGAGTTAGGGTTAGGGTTGACTGCAGTTGCTCTGGTAGTCTTGTCAATTCAAATAAACACACATCAGTCTTATTTAAAGAACTTCTAATGTTTGTTTACTCCTCTCTCCTCCTGCAGGATGAATCTGTTGACACTTTTACAAACACAAGCTTCCTGTCTAACAAAGTTTTTTGGGGGATTAGTACGAGTGCAGCAAAGCTCATTTTTGACCTCTTCATCAAAGCATATTTATTTTTTGTGTTTTTATCTCAGATCAGTGCTGCTGACTGGGGACAAGCTGAAACAACATATAACCTCTATGAGGTTCTTTTCAAGGTTCATAAGGTAAGAAGAGGATGCTGCTGTACGTTAGGGTTTTAACAGAGAGATGGATGTCTAGAGGGTAGAGGGTTCTATCTGTGGACAGGAAGGATCTCCTGTAGAGGGTTCTAGCTGTGGACAGGAAGGATCTCCTGTAGAGGGTTCTAGCTGTGGACGGGAAGGATCTCCTGTAGAGGGTTCTAGCTGTGGACGGGAAGGATCTCCTGTAGAGGGTTCTAGCTGTGGACTGAAGGATCTCCTGTAGAGGGTTCTAGCTGTGGACAGGAAGAATCTCCTGTAGAGGGTTCTAGCTGTGGACAGGAAGGATCTCCTGTAGAGGGTTCTAGCTGTGGACATGAAGGATCTCCTGTAGAGGGTTCTAGCTGTGGACATGAAGGATCTCCTGTAGAGGGTTCTAGGTGTGGGCAGGAAGGATCTCCTGTAGAGGGTTCTAGCTGTGGACAGGAAGGATCTCCTGTAGAGGGTTCTAGATGTAGACAGGAAGGATCTCCTGTAGAGGGTTCTAGCTGTGGACATGAAGGATCTCCTGTAGAGGGTTCTAGCTGTGGACAGGAAGGATCTCCTGTAGAGGGTTCTAGCTGTGGACAGGAAGGATCTCCTGTAGAGGGTTCTAGATGTAGACAGGAAGGATCTCCTGTAGAGGGTTCTAGCTGTGGACAGGAAGGATCTCCTGTAGAGGGTTCTAGCTGTGGACAGGAAGGATCTCCTGTAGAGGGTTCTAGCTGTGGACAGGAAGGATCTCCTGTAGAGGGTTCTAGATGTAGACAGGAAGGATCTCCTGTAGAGGGTTCTAGATGTAGACAGGAAGGATCTCCTGTAGAGGGTTCTAGCTGTGGACAGGAAGGATCTCCTGTAGAGGGTTCTAGCTGTGGACAGGAAGGATCTCCTGTAGAGGGTTCTAGATGTAGACAGGAAGGATCTCCTGTAGAGGGTTCTAGCTGTGGACAGGAAGGATCTCCTGTAGAGGGTTCTAGCTGTGGACGGGAAGGATCTCCTGTAGAGGGTTCTAGATGTAGACAGGAAGGATCTCCTGTAGAGGGTTCTAGCTGTGGACAGGAAGGATCTCCTGTAGAGGGTTCTAGCTGTAGACAGGAAGGATCTCCTGTAGAGGGTTCTAGCTGTGGACGGGAAGGATGTCCTGTAGAGGGTTCTAGCTGTGGACGGGAAGGATCTCCTGTAGAGGGTTCTAGATGTAGACGGGAAGGATCTCCTGTAGAGGGTTCTAGATGTAGACAGGAAGGATCTCCTGTAGAGGGTTCTAGCTGTGGACGGGAAGGATCTCCTGTAGAGGGTTCTAGCTGTGGACGGGAAGGATCTCCTGTAGAGGGTTCTAGATGTAGACAGGAAGGATCTCCTGTAGAGGGTTCTAGCTGTAGACAGGAAGGATCTCCTGTAGAGGGTTCTAGCTGTGGACATGAAGGATCTCCTGTAGAGTGTTCTAGCTGTGGACATGAAGGATCTCCTGTAGAGGGTTCTAGCTGTGGACAGGAAGAATCTCCTGTAGAGGGTTCTAGATGTAGACAGGAAGGATCTCCTGTAGAGGGTTCTAGCTGTGGACATGAAGGATCTCCTGTAGAGGGTTCTAGCTGTGGACAGGAAGAATCTCCTGTAGAGGGTTCTAGATGTGGACAGGAAGAATCTCCTGTAGAGGGTTCTAGATGTAGACAGGAAGGATCTCCTGTAGAGGGTTCTAGCTGTGGACAGGAAGGATCTCCTGTAGAGGGTTCTAGATGTAGACAGGAAGGATCTCCTGTAGAGGGTTCTAGCTGTGGACAGGAAGGATCTCCTGTAGAGGGTTCTAGCTGTGGACATGAAGGATCTCCTGTAGAGGGTTCTAGCTGTGGACAGGAAGGATCTCCTGTAGAGGGTTCTAGCTGTGGACAGGAAGGATCTCCTGTAGAGGGTTCTAGCTGTGGACATGAAGGATCTCCTGTAGAGGGTTCTAGCTGTGGACAGGAAGGATCTCCTGTAGAGGGTTCTAGCTGTAGACAGGAAGGATCTCCTGTAGAGGGTTCTAGCTGTAGAGGGTTCTAGCTGTAGACGGGAAGGATCTCCTGTAGAGGGTTCTAGCTGTGGACATGAAGGATCTCCTGTAGAGTGTTCTAGCTGTGGACATGAAGGATCTCCTGTAGAGGGTTCTAGCCTGTAGACGGGAAGGATCTCCTGTAGAGGGTTCTAGCTGTAGACGGGAAGGATCTCCTGTAGAGGGTTCTAGCTGTGGACAGGAAGGATCTCCTGTAGAGGGTTCTAGCTGTGGACGGGAAGAATCTCCTGTAGAGGGTTCTAGCTGTAGACGGGAAGGATCTCCTGTAGAGGGTTCTAGCTGTAGACATGAAGGATCTCCTGTAGAGGGTTCTAGCTGTAGAGGGTTCTAGCTGTGGACGGGAAGGATCTCCTGTAGAGGGTTCTAGCTGTAGACGGGAAGGATCTCCTGTAGAGGGTTCTAGCTGTAGACGGGAAGGATCTCCTGTAGAGGGTTCTAGCTGTGGACAGGAAGGATCTCCTGTAGAGGGTTCTAGCTGTAGAGGGTTCTAGCTGTGGACGGGAAGGATCTCCTGTAGAGGGTTCTAGCTGTGGACGGGAAGGATCTCCTGTAGAGGGTTCTAGCTGTAGACAGGAAGGATCTCCTGTAGAGGGTTCTAGCTGTAGACAGGAAGGATCTCCTGTAGAGGGTTCTAGCTGTAGAGGGTTCTAGCTGTAGACGGGAAGGATCTCCTGTAGAGGGTTCTAGCTGTAGACGGGAAGGATCTCCTGTAGAGGGTTCTAGCTGTAGACGGGAAGGATCTCCTGTAGAGGGTTCTAGCTGTAGACGGGAAGGATCTCCTGTAGAGGGTTCTAGCTGTAGACGGGAAGGATCTCCTGTAGAGGGTTCTAGCTGTGGACGGGAAGGATCTCCTGTAGAGGGTTCTAGCTGTGGACAGGAAGGATGTCCTGTAGAGGGTTCTAGCTGTGGACAGGAAGGATCTCCTGTAGAGGGTTCTAGCTGTGGACAGGAAGGATCTCCTGTAGAGGGTTCTAGCTGTGGACAGGAAGGATCTCCTGTAGAGGGTTCTAGCTGTGGACGGGAAGGATCTCCTGTAGAGGGTTCTAGATGTAGACAGGAAGGATCTCCTGTGGAGGGTTCTAGCTGTGGACAGGAAGGATCTCCTGTAGAGGGTTCTAGCTGTGGACAGGAAGGATCTCCTGTAGAGGGTTCTAGATGTAGACAGGAAGGATCTCCTGTAGAGGGTTCTAGCTGTAGACAGGAAGGATCTCCTGTAGAGGGTACTAGCTGTGGACGGGAAGGATCTCCTGTAGAGGGTTCTAGCTGTAGACAGGAAGGATCTCCTGTAGAGGGTTCTAGCTGTGGACAGGAAGGATCTCCTGTAGAGGGTTCTAGCTGTGGACAGGAGGATCTCCTGTAGAGGGTTCTAGCTGTGGACAGGAAGAATCTCCTGTAGAGGGTTCTAGATGTAGACAGGAAGGATCTCCTGTAGAGGGTTCTAGCTGTGGACAGGAAGGACCGCCTGTAGAGGGTTCTAGCTGTGGACAGGAAGGATCTCCTGTAGAGGGTTCTAGATGTAGACAGGAAGGATCTCCTGTAGAGGGTTCTAGCTGTGGACATGAAGGATCTCCTGTAGAGGGTTCTAGATGTAGACAGGAAGGATCTCCTGTAGAGGGTTCTAGCTGTGGACAGGAAGGATCTCCTGTAGAGGGTTCTAGCTGTGGACAGGAAGGATCTCCTGTAGAGGGTTCTAGATGTAGACAGGAAGGATCTCCTGTAGAGGGTTCTAGCTGTGGACAGGAAGGACAGCCTGTAGAGGGTTCTAGCTGTGGACATGAAGGATCTCCTGTAGAGGGTTCTAGCTGTGGACGGGAAGGATCTCCTGTAGAGGGTTCTAGATGTAGACAGGAAGGATCTCCTGTAGAGGGTTCTAGCTGTAGACAGGAAGGATCTCCTGTAGAGGGTTCTAGCTGTAGAGGGTTCTAGCTGTAGACGGGAAGGATCTCCTGTAGAGGGTTCTAGCTGTGGACAGGAAGGATCTCCTGTAGAGGGTTCTAGCTGTAGACAGGAAGGATCTCCTGTAGAGGGTTCTAGCTGTAGACAGGAAGGATCTCCTGTAGAGGGTTCTAGCTGTAGAGGGTTCTAGCTGTAGAGGGAAGGATCTCCTGTAGAGGGTTCTAGCTGTGGACAGGAAGGATCTCCTGTAGAGGGTTCTAGCTGTAGACGGGAAGGATCTCCTGTAGAGGGTTCTAGCTGTAGACAGGAAGGATCTCCTGTAGAGGGTTCTAGCTGTAGAGGGTTCTAGCTGTAGACGGGAAGGATCTCCTGTAGAGGGTTCTAGCTGTAGACGGGAAGGATCTCCTGTAGAGGGTTCTAGCTGTAGACGGGAAGGATCTCTTGTAGAGGGTTCTAGCTGTAGACGGGAAGGATCTCCTGTAGAGGGTTCTAGCTGTAGACGGGAAGGATCTCCTGTAGAGGGTTCTAGCGGTGGACAGGAAGGATCTCCTGTAGAGGGTTCTAGCTGTAGACGTGAAGGATCTCCTGTAGAGGGTTCTAGCTGTAGACAGGAAGGATCTCCTGTAGAGGGTTCTAGCTGTGGACTGGAAGGATCTCCTGTAGAGGGTTCTAGCTGTGGACGGGAAGGATCTCCTGTAGAGGGTTCTAGCTGTGGACAGGAAGGATCTCCTGTAGAGGGTTCTAGCTGTAGACGGGAAGGATCTCCTGTAGAGGGTTCTAGCTGTAGACGGGAAGGATCTCCTGTAGAGGGTTCTAGCTGTGGACAGGAAGGATCTCCTGTAGAGGGTTCTAGCTGTGGACAGGAAGGGATCTCCTGTAGAGGGTTCTAGCTGTAGAGGGTTCTAGCTGTAGACGGGAAGGATCTCCTGTAGAGGGTTCTAGCTGTAGACGGGAAGGATCTCCTGTAGAGGGTTCTAGCTGTGGCGGGAGGGATCGCCTGTAGAGGGTTCTAGCTGTAGACGGGAAGGATCTCCTGTAGAGGGTTCTAGCTGTGGACGGGAAGGATCTCCTGTAGAGGGTTCTAGCTGTGGACAGGAAGGATCTCCTGTAGAGGGTTCTAGCTGTGGACATGAAGGATCTCCTGTAGAGGGTTCTAGCTGTGGACAGGAAGGATCTCCTGTAGAGGGTTCTAGCTGTGGACAGGAAGGATCTCCTGTAGAGGATTCTAGCTGTGGACAGGAAGAATCTCCTGTAGAGGGTTCTAGATGTAGACAGGAAGGATCTCCTGTAGAGGGTTCTAGCTGTGGACAGGAAGGATCTCCTGTAGAGGGTTCTAGCTGTAGACGGGAAGGATCTCCTGTAGAGGGTTCTAGCTGTAGACGGGAAGGATCTCCTGTAGAGGGTTCTAGCTGTAGACGGGAAGGATCTCCTGTAGAGGGTTCTAGCTGTAGACGGGAAGGATCTCCTGTAGAGGGTTCTAGCTGTAGACGGGAAGGATCTCCTGTAGAGGGTTCTAGCTGTGGACAGGAAGGATCTCCTGTAGAGGGTTCTAGCTGTAGACAGGAAGGATCTCCTGTAGAGGGTTCTAGCTGTGGACGGGCTTGTGGCTGGGATGAGATATATACAATCATGGATGGAACCGGTTGAACTAAACAGCCCGTATTACAACTCGGCTTCACAGTTAAGGCCAAAATTATTTGCCTCTGTTATGAAATTTGACGACAATCTTGATTTCTCCATATAAATGGCCATTAACAAGTGTTTGTTATTTTGGAATCAAATACACTATAAAAACAATGTCCACTGAGTTTAAGTTAAATATTTTATTGATACACCAAGTTAAAACAAAGGGCAGAAAGGAGGCATCCAAAATGATTAACCCCTGGCCATAAATAATTAGTAAATCCTTTCTGAGCCACAGCTGACAACAGTCTCTTAGAGTTCTTTACTCAGTTAACAAACACTAAGTTGGTCTCCTGAGAGATTTTGACTCATTCTTCCATTGCAGATTGTTCTAGCTGGTTAATATTGCAGGTTCCTGAGCACGGACATTTACTTTGAGCATCAACCACAGATTATCTATAAAATTGAGGTAGTTTCAAGTGAAAGTGATGTTGAAAAGATGCAGCTGGGGGGGACACACCTGTTACCTGGAGAACCCCAGTGATGTATCAGTGTAAACACAGTAAACCATTTACTCTTTCATCCTGTCTGTTCTTGTGTTGATCCAACATGGTGACAGAAGAATTTCTAACACCTAATTATTTTTGTTCCAGCTGTGGATGACAGAGGACTGCTGGCTCCAGGCGAGGCTCTACCTGGGACTGGAGCACTCACCTGAGCAGCAGGACGTTGAGTCCCTTTGCTTCAGTATTCTGGTCGGACACGGACAGAGCCACACCTTCAAGGTAGAACTGGCCTCTGAGTTGGCTGTCTGGGAGAAATCCTTCCAAAAGGCCGTGTTCTTGGAAGTGCAGCGAGTACGAGTAAGTGATGCAACATAATAATTACTGAAAAGTAAGATCTGAACTCTTTTAGATGCAAAAGTCCTTATCAGGAGGGCTTTAATGAAGACAAATGAACAGCTAATCATTTAGGTTATTTTAGATACTATGCTAGTATCTAACGATGTAACGATGCTATTTTTTAGAGAAGAACCTGTAAACTTAAACATTAATTACTTTACATCATTATAAACTGTCCTTTCAGGCAAAGAAACACCTGTTATATTTAATTTGTATATAAATTAAATATAAAAGTAGATTCAGCTGGTCAGTCAGTTGGTGCTTCAGTGTTACTGCAGATTTTTGATTTTGAGGGTTTGATGCTTATTAAATAGTTCCTGCTGTGAGCTGCACATCATGTTTAAAGTGGATTTACTGAAGAAGCCGAGCTGTTAAAAAACCAAGGCTAAAGGAAATGAATAGAAACCATTTCCCAGCAGATGTCTTTAGTTATTGTGGGACACTGTGTCCTGTAGTTTCTGCTCGGCAGGTTAAATGTTCTGGTTGATTTGACATTGTTGCTGTTTATTCAGAAACCAGTCATTCAATCTTCCAGTTCTGGTTCTGTAGGTCTACCTTCGAGGTTTTTTGAGTGCTCTCTTTACTGGCAGTGATGTTTTTCTTTAGGTGAAGCTCTTGTTTCTTGATAGCTTGAAGGCTTTTTCTGTCATCAGTAGCCGGTTTTTGAAGTCCAACAGCAGCTTTTATTTTCTGCAGAACTTTCCGTGATGCTTCACGTGTTTATGTTGACATCTGTCTCCTGTTCAGCTAAAAGTCTTGAGAGATAAAAGAGAAACAACTGAGAGAAGTTGGACCAGAGAATCAGGAGTTCACTAACTTTTAAAACATATTTTATTGTGAAATGCACATGAAAGTTTCGTCTTATTTGATCTTTAACTCGTCTAAAACAACAGATTTCACTCTTTATTCAATAGGAGTTGTGATTGTGCATAAACACAGAATTTTAGTTAATGACAATTCTTCAGTTCTGTGTTTTTATACCAATTTATTGGCTCAGCAGTGAGGAAACATGCATGTATTGTTTATAAGTTCTTTCTGCATCTAAAAGGGAAAGTTCTAACCAAAGTTTAGTTTTCTTTAAATCGTATTGTTTAAAATGCATTAAGCTCAAGGAACTTAAAGAATTAGTTCTCACATCAATGAGCCATTAAATTGCCTCTGAGGCAGAAATCTATGTAAGAAAAACCCGACTCAGCAGTTCTGGTGGTGTGATGGTCTCATGTCCATCAAAAGTCTCAAACACTTAGTGATCAACTTTAAAGAACGAGCTTTGCTTCATTTACTCCTGAAACGTTTGTTTTTTAGTTATTTTATCTGTTGGCTGAATCATCAGGGAGAATATTCACAAAAGGGTTTCCATTAAAAACAGTTTTTCTGAGGTTTCTGTTGAATATTTTAGCTCCACAGGTGTTCTTACCTTCATAGTGGGTGAAAACAGGTCAACAACTTCTCTTTCAGTTTTAATCTCTCAAACTACGCAGGTGGTGATAAAACCCGAGTTCTCCCGAGTCCGAACGGCCTGTATCTGTTTCATCACAACTCCTTTGTTCGTTAGTATTCATCAGCTCCCGCAGTTGAAACCACGCCTAGCATGCTGCTGGCTAAAAGCTGTTAGCGTGAGACGTAGCAAACAGGAAGACACAACGTCTGATGTTACCACACGCAGCGGGGCAAGAAACAATATACCTTGCGCTCATAGGCTAGTTTGTTAGCCAATCAGAGTCCAGCAAATTAGAATAATGAATATGAACGAGCTGCTGCTCGAGGCCTGACGAAACCAGCTGAATATTAATGCAGACAGATTGAAAGGTCTGTTAATCAGTGTTTCCTGACGTTTTTTAGATATAAAATGTTTCATATTACTGGTTAATACTTAAGAAATAACCACAAAGTCCTGAAATTTGTATGAAATGGCCTCTTTAATATTACATTCATTAAATTAAACAACTTGTTATAAAATATTAATAAGATTATAAAGTAGTTCAGTTTAAATATTTGCTGTTTGCAGCGTCGCTTCAGCAGCTCTGATTGGAAAATGTAACTAATTACAAAAAGATGGAAAGCTGTTAGATTCTTTTAATGCACATACTATCTGTAAATCTGATGTTTCTGCTGGTGGATTGAGCTGAAGAGCTGCAGGTGAGAGAAGAGCAGAACATGATCAAATCAGTTACATTTTCAGATTTTATTAAACACTTGGTTGAGGTGTAAATTAAATTGGAACAGATTGTCCTTTGAATACACATTAACATGCATGAAGCACCATGGCTGTATCTAAAGAACTGGAAATACAAGAAGGATGAAACCAACAGCAGCTTCTTTAAGATGTTTTTATCTTTTCTTTTCAGTAACATGTTGGTCATTTTGTTGCACTGGAGTCGGTATGAAAAGGCTGTTTAAATGTTTGAAATGAAGGACAGGTTCATCCTTCTCTAACATCAGTGTTGGATTTATTTCACCCTCATGAAGATGTTTGATTTATTGTGTAAAGTTTAAATCTAACTTTGGTAAACGAGTTCACATCTCATTATGTTGTGTGCAGCTTGGGTTATAAATCACTTGGACAACTACGGTTACAAGAAACACACTGAATTTACAAATTAAAAGATAAACAGTTTTAATGGAAATAATTTACATAAAATAATTGGAATAAAAGAAATTGAATGCATACAAGAGGTCAGCTCTGCCAACACATTTAACTATTTTCAGTAATATTTTTATTGCTGAATCATTTCTTAGCAGTTTGGTTTTGAATTCAGAAAACATTCATCAGATTTTGACAGTTTTTCATTTCTTCTTGAATTATTAAACCCTAAAATATAAATTCAATTTTTTTTTTAAATCATCACAAAATAATCAGATATAACTGACAGGTGAAGCATTGATCACGAACTCCAAATCCAAACTGTGTATTTTCTTCAGCCCTGTTTGATTCATTTCCATTTCTTCTCCCACCTGAGAGAAATTCTTTAAACAGAGACCTGCTGTTTCTTTTACACGCCAGTGAAAAGAGCATATTTTACTCACCTATTGTAAAGACGCTCACTCAGTATTACACACGTTGCACGAGCTCAGCTTTAATCATCCGTATGTGCTGTATCACCGGTTTCTCACTGAGCTTTAAAAGGTCCCGCTCAGCCATGATCGCACATTGTATTCAGGAATTAAGTCCGAATGCCACATGTCAGGTCGGACTCTTCATCAAACGGCCAGCGGTGCCTTCTGTAATCCTCTCCACTCCCAACCTCTCACCTTCCTGACACAGACAACCACAGATAAAGGCTAAAAATGCTGCAAAGCCCAAGGGCTTCGATGCTCAGGACACTTAAACAGGACGTTTATAAATATTACAAAGCAGAGCCCTTGTCACAGGAAATTTGAATCACATCTTTTCTGGGTCAAAATTGGAACCAGAAATAATAAAATGACTTTTTCTCCAGTAGAATAAAATAAAGGATGAAGGTTTTATACCAGGAAGCAGCATCACTGGAAAACCGTGAATCTTAAACCAAATATAATCTCTTTATGTTTGAGGGCTCATGTGGTCACCAAGAGTTTAAATGTATAATTCTACTGACTTCATCTGGGCTCTCTGTCCTGTTATTCTAGTAGAAAGAGAGATGCTTAAGTTTATTTCAAGCGGTTGTAAAGATGCTCTAGTTTTGAAGAAACCAAAAAAGCTCCATGTTTGAAAATGGAAACAGATCCCTGAACATCTGGCTGAACTCGGTGTAAAAATAAAACATGAATACATCTTCACTCATTTTCTCTCATATTTAAGACTTTGTGAGCTGAGTTATTGTGAGAAGTACGTTAAAGAAGTTAATAATTGTATGTACAGGTGGAGTGAAGCTGGTGACAAACTGAACAACCTTCACTATGGACTTTCCAAAATACATCAGAGTTCATGAGGTTTCTCTGACTGGATGACAGATGATGTCCTGTTCTGTCTCTATTCTACATGAGATAAATCAGCATTGTGCAGAACTTCAGTTAGCAGTTTATGCAGCTTGAGGTTTCCAGTTAGCTCGATGATTGGAGCGAACGTGTCAACAAGACAAGAAGAACTCTGTGTTAAGAGCTCCTGAGAAAAGGAATGCTGATGAAACTTTAAGTAAGGGAATTTTATTTATGTGTTAAGGTTTGCAGTAGCCAACAAACAGCAGAATGGATGAGGAGCAGAAATGTTTATTTTTAATCTGATAAACTTTTAACCCTGAAAATGTAACCAAATGAAGGTTTAGGTTCTTAATTCTCCTGTGATGGAATGCTTTATCTCTGCCTTCTTTCTCATTGTAGGTCAGAGACGTTGACTGCTTTATATTTTTGTTTCGTTTTAATAAATGATCATCAGATTAATCAAAATACAAACCAAAGTCCAATTTTCATTAGAAATTCACTTCTCTGGAATGATCACACATATTTACTGTTACTTGTTAATAAATTCCTCTGTTATGTTCAGAATGACAAACGTCATGTTCCTTAAACTCTGATTGCAGCTTCATTTTTAGTTGATTTTAAAATAGAATAAAGGTTCTGAAGGTCAGCTGGAGGTTCTGTTTAGTTTTCACTGAGTTCTCGTATAACAAGTTTTCAGGAGGAATCCAAACATGATTTCACACAAATTTTAGCTAAATAAAATCTCAGAAGAACCAAAGTCCAACCTCGTGTTAAACTGCAGGTTCAACTCAGTCCTGAAACTTTTGTATAATAGATTTTGAATTCAGCGGAAGTTCTGGTTCTGTTTGAGTGGTTTTTTTTTTGCAGATAAAATGTTGGACTGTCCATGAGGAAACCTGAGAGTCTATATGTGACTTCACCCCCGTGTCTCCCTTGTGTTAAAGCAAACTGTCAGATATGATAATGCAGCATTTTCCAGTTTTTAATGATGCAAATTATGGGACACCTTCCTCTGGGATCCTTATGAAACTGATGAAGTGTTTCAGTTTGCATTTGATTCTATTTTCTCCAGCCAATTAAACTGGCCTCCTGTGGCTCCCGAGGAGCCCTCTGCAGAGTCCAACATGGTCTAACCTTCAAACTGGCTCCATCTGGGCATTACATAAACACTGCTGATGGGGTAGAAGGTCTTACTCCTAAAATGCCTAGTCTGCATTTCCCTCCATTTACTCTGTCCTTTTGTTTTTGGTGAGTTGAAGAAACTAACAGAAGGTCTCCTTTAGTTAAAAGACCCTGTTATAACATGTAAAAATCAGCCTGGACAGCAAAGTCCTGGCAGAGTCTCAGTGAGGTTCTCCAACATCATTAAGAATGCAGTAGACTTCACCCAAAGTGACGCTTCCACAGAAACATCCGTAGTGAGTTTATAGAGGTTAATGTGGTAGCAGCAGGAAGCTAGCATCTCACTGAGTGCTAACTGTTACCGACCACTCAGACATAGAACTGTGTGAGAACATGCAAAAGAATCACAAAGTTTTACATATCTGGTCAGTCAACTGGGTTATTGCTAACTGGGATTTTTGAGCTAATTTTCTTGCTGCGATTTATTTACTAAGTGTCGTCGTCTCTCGTTTCATTCAGTTTAGACTTGATTCAATAACTATTTGGTCACTAGACACTCTTCAAGTTGTCCCCCATATCACAGAATTCGGACTCATAAGAGTCTTCAGATAATCTCAACAACTTTAACTATTTGAGAACATTTGTCTTGGAAATTTTCTTAAAATCTCTGAAGTGCCGAGGCCCTGCCAGTCACACAGGAAAATGTGTTGCAAAACAGTCTGGAAAGTCTCTCATGATACAGTTTGTAGTTTGTTACAAATGGTTGTGACCCAGTTAAAGAAAAACTTGAGGCCCTTGGTGGAGCTCGGTGGAGCTCGGTGGAGCTCGGTGGCAGCCCTCCATGATGTGCTGCTTGTGCACACGTGTGGCTTTAATGTAAATGGTAAACGTCTTGCACTTGTGTCGCACCTTTCAAGTCAAAGGACACAAAGTTCTTCACACTACAGTTTGTCACTCATCCATTCACACTCACACATTTGGTGGTGATAAACTACACACATTGTAGCCACAGCTGGGACACACACTGACAGAGGTGAGGCTGCCAGGCGCCACCGGACCCTCTGACCTCCACCAAACATACAGGGTGGGTGAAGTGTCTTGCCCAAGGACATAACGGTAAATTAATCTTTTCCTGTAGGGGGTGGGATTCAAACCGGTGACTGTTGGCTCTCCGGTTACAGTACGACCTGCTCTACCTGCTGCCCAGCAGCCAAACAGTAGCTGTTTACTGCACTGGCCTGATGTGAAGGCTATGACCCCAAGACACAGTTGTCATGAGCTAGCATGACTTAATCTTCTAGCTCATAGCCGCAACCTGAAGCAGTCTAAGCAGGTCATGGCGTGACGGGCCTGGTGTGATGGCGGTTGTAGACATGCAGGGCCTGGTGAAGGTGCACAAGAGAGATTGAATTATTTAGAAAATATCAGGAAACGCAAGAGGCGCATTCATGCTCAACAGTGACGTGCTCTCAGCCTCCAGCATGAAAGTCTCACAGCTTTTCTCACAAAGCTGCAGATGCATCACACATGCATGTTTTGTGTATTACTAATTAAGGACCCCCCCCCCACACACACACACACACACATGCTACAAGAGGTAGCTAGGAAGCTAAAACATGGTACTGAACTAACCAATATTATGACCCGTGGTGCATAGAAATAATGATTTAAAACATTTTTTTCACACTTTTGAAAATGTCCATAAAATAAAACTAAATATACATCATGAAGCATCATGATCACTTCCACACTGAAGGTTTTCCAAACTGACTTCAATCCAACAAGGTTGTGACGAGTCTTGTAGTTCTTAGTGTAGATCTTAATCCCGTATGAGAGGAACCTGATTAAAGGTGGCACATGAAATGTGAGCTGATTTAGGCCAGTAATACAATTAAACTCATTTACAGCCTGTTGGAGTATGACTTAGTTTTTATTTAAATTTCCTGATGTTATAGTTTTTAATGTAAAGAGGAATATGGAGTTGATGAGTCGAGAGTCGCTTGGTGGCTGTAAATAAACCAAACCTGAGATAAAACAAATCATTTCCTCTGTTCCATGTGTCCCAGCTGTGTTTTCTGCAGATTTTATAAACACTTGGTGTCATGCAAATGAAAATATGTAATTATATTGTATTCATGAAGGTGATGATGATTATACATATTAGATTTTTTATTTTTCTAACCAAGTTGTGTTAAGCCATAACAACCCTGCACACACTTGTGTAACACCGTTTTATCCCAGCAGTTTCCCAAAACACACAAACTTCTGTCAGACTGCAGAAGATTTTCTTAAAGAAAAAAAAATCCCTGTTGCTAATTCCCTCAGAAAAATCCCTTCCAATTAGTGAAGTGTAGTCGCTGCTCACCATGTCACAACACAGCCTTATATCTGTGACAGAGAGAAGTTAACAGCTGGCTTGCTGCTACTTTTTATATTTATTTTTTTGTGCCCGTCACAGCTGAATTCCTACACAGCTAAAGATGTGGGGGGTTGAGGTCTGTAAGCAGTAAACTCCTTCAGTAAAAGCGCTGTACAGTCTCATGCTACATTCACTGCACACTGCACTTCATAATTAAAATCACCATGCCCCTGCGGTGTGTGCAAGAAAAAAGAGGTGGAAAGAAATTGAAAATGGAACACAAACAGAAAATCAGTGTTTGGTATTCCAACAGAGTGGATGACACTGTAAAATGAAAAAAAAAAATCCTTCAGAGACATGAAACCTTACAAAGGATGAGCAGTATTTAATGGTTCTCACATGAACAAAGAACTAAGGTGTGTAGAAAAGGTTTTATGAGCAGGAAATACATGAGATGATTCATGACATATTTAATATAAACATTCTAACATAAGATAAAACTTTGATTTACGTGCTTTTTTAAAAAACTTTTATTTTGCAGAATTTATGAGCATTAGATGCTACATGCTAGCAGGCAACAAGCATTCCTTCAGTAGTCTGTCACAACTTCCCAACACTTGGTTTGTCTTTGTTCTCGGCTCTGCTGTTTCTTAACCTTCGTTATGTTACACAATTCAAATACTGTGGGGAGAAAAAGTCTCAGGAAGCTTATTAACTCGACTCACTGTCAGTGAGTCACCTTGTTAGCTTGATTGGGGGAAATTTGGACATTTTAATTGACAGAATGCTAAAAATATATTTGATTGTATTTGCAGAAATGTGAGACAGAATATATTTTCAAGCTCTGTCCCTGAGAGGACCGTTATGTTCTTGCTGTTTCAGAGCTGCTTGTGTTCCTGTACATTTCTGTTTAGTTTGAATTTAACTAGTTTCACTATGTGAATGTGTAGTTTGTCTATTGTTATTGAACATTTTGAGCCTGAAAGATATTTTTACTGGTTAAAAAACAACTAAATGTGAAGAACAACTGAAGTGCCTCTCGTAACTTTTTCAAGATAAAAGCTTTTTGCACAGAAGCGTTTTCCTGTGTACTTAGAATATAATGTACAGAAGTTTAACACCAACCTGTTTCTGGGTTTAAGGAGGATTTAAGGCTTTTTGGAGGACATCTGACACATTGCAGCCTTCACTGAGTTGCCTGGGAAGTTTGATTTTGTTTGAGCCTTTAAAAGAAACCAGTTCTGCCTCTAACTGGTGGTAGGTTTGTGTCACAGCGTGTACTGGGTGTTGAGTTGATGGTTTTAGGAGCATTTTGGTTTAAAACCAAACTAAACTTTGTGCACGCTGCTGCAGCTGATGGGTTTTTAGAATTGAGCCAAAGCCCAGAAGAACAGCTGTTCTTCAGCTTCTTCAGATGCCGCTGCAGAGACCATAACAGTACTAATTAACTTTATTATAATGCCTTTGTCACGCAGTAATAGATTTATACTGCAACATTTTTTTTTCCTAATGGAAGTAAAGTTTTCTCAGAACAGAAAAAACAAGACTTCATGCTAAAATGATGCATCTTATGTTTGAAACTTGTAGTTTTGTTTGTGACTGAATGTTAATGAGTGTTCTTTTCTCTTATTAGTCTAAAAGTTACATGTGCAGCAGCCAGGGGTCGGTTCTCTGCTTCACGCTGGACTTCACATCAGGTTTCACCTGCTCAGAAGGATGTACGAAGGTAAATACTAACACTGTGATGACTTGTAAGAGTACTGCTGAGTGTTTTCTGTCCTGTTTGGATGCACGTTCCACTCGTTTTGTTTTGTATCTGTTCTTAAAGCTCGAGTATTTTGTGTTGAAGCCAAAGTCCAGTTTTCCAAAATCTTCTTTTTGAATCCATTAAAACTCACCCACTTCCTGTAATGCTGGTTTGGAACCCGTGAGGGTGTGATAAAATGTAAATGTTAATTATTGGAATCGCTGCTGCTTTTTAAATCATGTTCCTCCTTCGTAGAATGTTCTGTGGAGATATAAGTTTTCTCAACTTAAAGGCTCGTCTGATGATGGAAAAACCAGAGTCAAACTGCTTTTCAAGAACACTGAAAACAACCAAATAGAAACAAAGGTATGAATTTTCATTGTTTAATCAAAGTGAGAAGTTTTTAACTTAAAGCTGAATCTCAGTTAGTTTAAAAAATATGTAAAGAGAAGCACCATGTGTGTCTGTTTACATGTGGATGAATCAGAAGAATACATTTTAATATCTATGTAATAGAATCTAAACTCTTTTCTTTTTTAGGATAAAAGCAGATTTATCAGTAAAAAGCCAAAACTGACTGACTGCTGCATGTTCTCTGACTTTCAGGAACTGGAATTTGCCAACCTAACCGCTGTCCTTCACTGTATACATTCTTTTATTGCTGCCAAAGTGGCCTCCATGGACCCGTTGTTTGTGCGCAGTCAAAGCTTTCCTGGAAGTTACATGAACAGTTAAACACGATGAATAAAAATCAGCTGAGTCCTACAGACACGCTGCAGATGTACGTGTTCCTGCTATTTTTATACAAACTGCTGAAAAATAAATCTTTAAGGACTTAACAGAAAGGTGTGAATGAACGAAGGATGATTTCATCTTTCTAACAGGTAGCACTTGAAAAAGACTGAGTTCTTCCATTTATTTTAATCATTTTCTTTAATATTAGAGCTGAAAATGTGAAAACCTGTG
Source organism: Pachypanchax playfairii (assembly GCA_006937955.1). Taxonomy (NCBI): domain Eukaryota; kingdom Metazoa; phylum Chordata; class Actinopteri; order Cyprinodontiformes; family Aplocheilidae; genus Pachypanchax; species Pachypanchax playfairii. The sequence continues at coordinate 848,282 of SSNP01000191.1, forward strand.
ATATCATACAATGTGTATCTGCTTTACATTCAACATAATGACAATAATCGTGCCGTCATTGTCTCTAACAGGGTGTTTGGTTCATGTGAATTTAAATTGATTGATTCTTAAAGTGATAGTCACCATGAAGGTGACGTAACATCAGATTTTTGTCAGAAGCTTTTCATATGTTGTCATTTCCAATAATTTTTGTCTGTAAAGATTAAAAATCCACAAACATCTTCCAGGATTTCAGTCTGTGCTTTTCATCATCGGAACGTTTCATCCTAAAACATTTAAACCGAACTTTCATCTTTTCTTACAAACGTTGTTTCTGACAGTTTTTCAATGAAATTTAGTTTTTTGTTCTTGAATAACAAAAAAACACATCCGCCTCAAAATGTAAAACCAGTTTTTATAAAGTCTCGTCCTGATACAGAGAATGTTTTATGGTGTTAAAATACATATTTATTGTATTTTTAATAAACTCTCACCTGTTTCTTCTATGAAACATTAATCAGCTGCTTGTTTGTTTTACTGCTGCTGTTTCCTGTAATATTACTGTTACAGGTTGCTGTTTAATTTTTGTTCAATCTTTTTTACCCCACTTGTGCATCTGCTGTTATGACTCAGATCAATTTTTTTATTTTGTTTTGTACAAAATGTCCAGCTTTTATTTTTAGAGCTTCTGTTGATGACAGTAAGTCCCAGATTCAGCCGAGTGGTTCCAGAACATTCTACTCTTGTGTTTCCCAAAATAAAGTTTGTATTAAATCAAATGTTTTGGTTGTTTCATCTCATCTGGATTAGTTTCATCTCTCAAACTTAGGCTAGATAATTAACTATTTTCCACTTACTGTTTTTAAAAATGATGATTTTGAGTTTCAGAAAGACACGAATGATGCACGAAGTGAGAGTCTGTGGAGGTAAGAACGGGCTGAAGAGTTCCTGCTTAATCCAATTATTTTACACTTAAAATCTGTGGAAAACTGTTTGCAGTGGAAGGTTTAGACCTGTCCCACAGGGACGAGACCTCAGGGCAGAACCAGGACTGGATGGAAAGATGATATCTCACTGCAGGTGGAGAAACAACCTCTGAATGAGAAGGAGCCCCGTGGAGCTTCCACTGTTTCCCCTGTGACCCGGTTCTGGATGAGTGGCAGAACATGGATGGATAAATTAGAGAGAAACTGAAGCTGTGGAAAAGGTAATTGTGGTTAAAAGACAAATGTGTCAGACTCTTCAGCTCATCCTTTTTGTATAAACTTTATTATATTTGTTTGAACTCATATTTAGAAAGGACATTTACACATGATCAGTATCGCAGTAAAAGTTCACTGTGTATTTTATTACTATGTTTAAATAGAGTTGAATTTTGCTCAAACTTTTAACTTCTGTTGGATTTCCTCATTGTTTCTAAGCAGAATTCTTTTTTGTGAGGTGTTTGGGTTGGAACGGTTCTGTGTTGGTAGATAAAGCAGTGGCTGGATCCGAGTGCTCGCTGCTGAAGTCACACAGCATCATCAGGTTGCATCAGCGCCATGTGAAGCATGAATCTCAAGCACTCTGCTCAGCTATCAATGGGGCATGACCTTCACAGCTGGTTCTGGAAACTTGGAGTGAGCTGAAGTAGCTGTGATGTTTCCACGGTAACAGCCACTGTGGCGACCTGTCTATTCAAGCACTCGTACAAATCCATGAACCCATTAGACCCCACTGTGTGACTCTATCAACCAGTTTTTTGTTTTTACTGCCACATTTATCAAAGTACTTTTAAAAGGCAGTGAGTATTTAAATACTTTAAATAAATACAGCTGCCTTTTTAACAGCTTTATCAGGGTTTGTAGCTCAACGACGGGCTGCAGTTATTGATTAATTCACGTTATTGAATTACTAAAATGTGATCAGTGGTATCCTGATGCCTGAATGTGAGACCTGAGCTGTTGTTCTTTTTGTAGTTTTAAACTGAAATTCTGCTGTTTTAAAATATTTAAGGTCAAATTTAAAACCACCTGAATGATGCTACATACAATCTTCTGTCTCGCTTAAGTAATGTTTTATAAAATCAAAGCACCAAGAAGCACCATGAAGTTTGAAGAGGAACCTGAACGCCTCCTTGAACCTGAGCTTCATGCTTTACGTCATCATATAAGGCTCAGGTCCATGATGCACAGCAGCTCATATTCCAGCGTGTGACCTTCACAGTAAACAGCTGATCAACATGATTTCTTTCAGGCTTTTTCTCCTGTTATCGATCTTCTTCATTCAGACGGGGTTTTCTGCTCATGATGCTCCAGCTTTAAACTGTAAGTATAAGATTTAGTTTTTGAAAAGCTTCATCTAAAATATTTAATTGCTAAAAAACTGCTGAAACAGTTTACTGGACTAACTTAATGTTTACAAACATCCTAATATACCATCAGATAAAGTGTAAACAGCACGATCTCTGCTAGGAAAACAGAGTTGGAATCAAATGGTTGAAGCCCTCCAGTATCTATGCTGCTGTTTAATGCTCATAAACTTTTATCATTTTCTGTTAAAAGTTCCAATAAAATATTGAAACTGGGAAAGTGACGAACCTAAACATTCAGTTTAAACAGTTCTGTCTCAGTGAGTCCTGAGAAAATACAACTTTTAAAAAGTCAGAAATGTTTCAGCCTTTTCGGTTTTAAAGTGCCTCTTCAGTGTTATGAAGGTCTGACCTGACGTAACTGCAGCTTTCAGGTCAGTTTGAACTTTTTGTTCTGCTTTAGTCCAGAGTTCATTAAATAATCCTCCAAACTCATTTGACTGTTGCTGCTTCATGAGTTTATGTTGCTCCAACAAAGTGGTGACTGGGATTCATGAGATCTTTGTACATTTTTGGGAAAAAAAAATCTTTGCAAAGCCGGCAACCTTGTTTCTATGAATGATGGTTTAAGTACTGGGTTGAATAAACCATTCAAAGAATGATTGTCTGATGACCTTTTAAATTTTTCCAGCGTCATCCATCAGGGAACTACTTCTCTCATCTCATCGTAAAAGCCTTCAGATTATAAATGATTCTCTTCATCGTTCCAAACAAAGGTAATTCTCTCTGAAATCAGCTCAATGAAACACAACCAGTGAAGAACTGAAAGACTCGAGCTGTCCTGTGGTCCCTCAATTTCTGTCCTCAGATGGAGCAGAGCTGCATTTTCCAAACAAGGATTTCTGTTTCATCGACAAGCTGAGCCTGAGACTCAGGAGGTTTCTAGAGCTGGAGAAGTTTTTCATACGACTCTGCAGGTTCTGAGAAACACAGCAAAGCAGAGATATCAAAGGATTGTAACAGCATCAGGTGTGTGTCTGCTGTTGTCTTATTAATGTTGATTTAAAATTGATCTCAGCATTGAGCTCTGTTCATATTGTCCTGTTTTAACTTGATCCTCCCTGTTTTAGAGCTGTTGTCGTTGCAAAACGTGCAGCTGATTGCAGATTTGTCTCAGTGTCCAACATCAATAAATCCAGACGTCTGCGAGCAAAGTCAACACACCAAATATCGCACGATCTCAGGAGTCTGCAACAACAGGTAGATGCACAGAAGTGTCAGAAAACTACAAGATGATAGAAGATGCAAGACTTCAGAAGGAGGTCAAACATCTGCAGAAGGTTTTGATAATTGCAGACAGTAAAACAGTTTAGGAATGAAACTCAGACTGTTTCAAGTATCTGGTTTAGGTTTTTTAGTTTTAGCCTAAGTATGTCTTCCTGGAATGAAAGCAGGAGATCTGACATCCGGATCAATGGTTGTGATATAAATCCGTCCATTTATAAACTGTAAATTTAACAGATTCCAACATATAATCTGGTGCACTGTGGATTAAGTGTGAGCAGCAAATCCCTTTTAGACACGTTGAGCTGTGTTGAACCTTCCATGAGCTCTTGTGTTTGCTTCATGGTGAAAGACCCTCTGGAGGAAAACACCACTCTGCTTTACACTGGGGCACTTTTGGACACACTTCATCTTTTTTTATTTTTGTGAGATTAAGTCCTCGCTGGGGAGCAGCCAACACCGGATTGGTCAGATGGCTTCCAGCTGAATATGAAGATGGGGAGGGAGAACCCAAAGGCTGGAACCGAGAACCGCTTCATAATGGATTCCATCTTCCTCCGGTAATCAAACTCTCGACTGGAAAAATTACAGTAAACTGACCCTGTGAGTCAGTGCAGCATCCCAGTTATTTTACCAACCTGTTTTAAAGCTGATAAAGTCCACAATTATTCAGCAAGAAGCATGAATGTGTAGAACATGACACAGTTTTAAATACTGCTGTTCCTACAGAATCTGTAGAAATGTGGACAAACATTATTTCTGTATTGTGTGGAACCGTTCTGTTTGTTCTGGTATGTAATTTATGCAGATTATAGTGCTCTCATCAGTGGAACTCATTAAATATCTAGCAATTGTTTCCAGTCTACAATTTACCTCCACATACGTGTTAATCAGCCAGCTTTGATTCACTGTTCCACTTTTTATCAGCTGGAGTTGTATAATTACCCTCCTGGTTCTCCGTGTTGTAGAACTCTTTGTAATGAGTTGCCACATTAAGCTCACCAAAGAAACTTGTTTTAAATCTGTATTAATCAGTTAAAAGATGAGAGAAGGGACTGGTTGAGTTTCCCAGAGTTAATATGATTCTGGGACTCTATCAGTTACATCATCCATGATAATAAAATAAAATAAAAATGTGTCAACAGCCTCGAAGGGTCAGCAGGGAAATAATAAGGAGCTTGTGTAAGTGGAGAGATGATGACTACAGTCAGCTGCTGGTGGACTGGGGTCAGTACATTGATCACGACATCACCTTCACACCGCAGCGCGCCAGCGGAGCTGCGTTTTGGACTGACGTGGACTGCAGCGAGACGTGTGAAAATGTGCATCCATGTTTTCCCATTCAGGTAAAGGGAAACATCCCATTACTGCTTTTTATTACCCGTTTTCTGATTCACAATAAATGTAGTCTGTTTTAGTTTGTAATTGTTTTACTTAAATTTTAAGTGAAATAAGATTGAAATGAAAAATTTGGTTGAAGAGCAAAACATGATTCATGTTCTTTTTATTAAACAGTTCAGTGACCCTTTATGTTGTTTAGTGACTTTTTAAAGAAATCTTGTTTGAATTGTGTCATTAGTTAAATGTTTAAAACTCCAGTATTTGATATGGATTTGTTTTCGTAACTGATTTTTCCATCTGCACATTTGAACCCAGTCAGACTGAATAAAATGTTTCTCACTGCAGCTACAGGATCTCCTGACTGGAAACTCCAGAGTTTAGTTTTAAGATTTAGAAACACTGGTCTCCTGTTTTATTCAGAAAGAAACATTTTATTTCCTGTTTTTAAACATTTTCATTATTGTTGGATTATGAACGTTGTGATTTTTGTCCTGTTTACAGACTGAAGATTCACGCTGCATGCCTTTCCACCGCTCCACACCAGACTGCTCCATCCCTTCTGGGCCTGATTTACAAAACGTGCTGCAGCGCCAGCAGCTGAATGCAATCACATCTTATATTGATGCTTCACTTGTATATGGCCACACCCCACAGTTAGAGGGCAGCCTTCGTGACCTCTCTGGCCTCAATGGAAAACTTGCAGTGAACGACAAATTCCGAGACCCACATGGAAGATTTTATCTTCCTTTTGTAGCTAAAACACCATCAGCGTGTCGCTCAGATGAGGAAGGAGAACGGGTGGAGTGTTTCAGAGCTGGAGACAGTCGGGTCAACGAGGGTCTTCCACTGATCGCTTTGCACACGCTGTGGCTGAGGGAACACAACCGAATCGCAGAGACACTGAAACGCATCAATGATCACTGGAGCCCTGAAATTATTTACCAGGAAACCCGTAAGATCATTGGAGCTATGCATCAGGTATGTAAATAAGGCAAAAACTGAAACTGGTTCACATGAAAATGTCAAAAATTGTCTTCCACCGGAAACAACTGGGGCATAAAACAATATTTCTAACAAACACAACAAACTGGAAATCCTGTTGCATCCAGAAACAAAAGAAACTGTAAACTGAGACAAAGTTCTTTTTCTTATTTGTACCAACTCACCTGTAAACAAGGTTATTTTGACCCTCTGTGTCGTTACATGGCAGTGATTGATTCAAGTAAATGACTATTTAGCTGCAGGCTGAATATTATTCATGCAAAAATAATGGAAAATTTTTGTTTAATTGAAATGATTCAGTCCACTAAAGGGGACGAGTGACCCTGTTACAGAGAGTAAAGAGAGAATGGGTCTGTAATGTGTCTGATTTCAGATGTCTGTGTTTGAATCTGCAGCAGATCAATAACCAGGTGAGTTGGGACAAAGTCAGAGAGCAGAGAGAGTCCAAATATTTAAAAGGTTTAAGAGTTTATGAAGTATTTTGAGGAAGAAGCATGAAAGGCAGGTAGATGATTTACATAGTGAAGTGACAGCCGACTCAATCAGAAAATCGTTATCACTGGCAAAAAAGACATTTTGAGGTGGGACTGGGCTTCAAAATAAAAGTCAGTTTAATCTCAAATATATAATTGTATTTGCAAAACAGGCATCGTGCATTTAGAAATTTATTTTATCAAGTCTTTCCTGTTGATCCCACAAAAATACACTGTCTCTGCCTACAGATCCATTAAGTGGTTCTGACTATTACTGTAACTGTCTCTTCCACAACTCTGCTAAATAATTAAAAATACAATTAAATGCAGCTGCTTCAGGTCTGTTCAGTAAAAAACGTTTTGTTTTTTTTACAGTTTTTCTCTGCAGATATTTAGACTTGTCATAACAGGCAAAGTACAGCTGATATAAATTTAGTTAACAATGGTTCCGTTACACAAGGTTTCCCAAACAATCACATAGAGAACCATCAGCATCTCAGTCTGGTTCCTCTAAAGAAGGAAAAAGATTTTGTACAGTATTTCATGTTGATGAGTGAGGGGTTTTAAATCTGGAAAAAATGTGAGATGGTATTAAAACGGTTTCATTCACTTGTCATTCATCATCATATGAGATGATATGTACCGATTTATTAGTGCTCCGGTGTTCTGTTGTTGGAAATCAGCACTTCTGTGTCTGTTTATGAGGTAAATTGTCTCCCAATTGTCTGATCCTTCTGGGAAAACACAATCAAACTGCAGGATTCAGCAGCTGACAGCTCTGTTGTGCTTGTAACTCCATATGGTTGTTCCAACACACACACACACACACTCACACTCCCCTGATTTCAGTACTCCAGCATCTGTTCCTGTAAACAAACTCTAACAGGGTGAGTTTTATTCCTGACTAGTTGCTGTGAAAATGCCACTTTAATACAGTAGAATGAGCTTTAGCAGTAATTAGAAAAAAATGGAGGAACTTCCAGGTCAAAGGTTTAGTGCAGTCAACAGGAAATGAAAGACAAACTGCTTGAAGGTGTGAAATGGATGACAGGTGCATCCTCCATGATACAGTTTGTAACTTTGTCTGTTTATCTTTGATGTTTTTACAACTTAATAAAGCTACAGCTATGATGCGAGTCATAAAACGAGAGTACAATGAAAATGAGAATCCTGAAAATATCAGATACAACATGATATACTTACATGGATCTCCTCTGGCTCTCTCTAGCTGAGCTGTAGCAAGAAAACAAAATTATGTAAGTTATTTTAAAGGCTGAGGCTCATTTGGTTGGTTGAATCCTCCGATGGAAACATCACTAACCACCCTGTGTTTTATTTGTTAGAATTTGAGCAAATGTGGTTTTATTATGACAATAACTCCAATCAGAAAGCTGTTTTCTGTTCAGTTCAAACACATCCAACACACTCATGTTGCTCATCAATTCAAAGTTAAATAAGCTAATACACATGAAAACATCTGTATCAGTTCTGTTATGGGTGAGTTTCAGCATCAATAAAACTCTGTGTGTCGTCACAGCAGCATTAACCTGCAGCTCAGGGAAGTAACAAGCAGGTAAAACTTCATTACACTGTCTGTGGACGACCACCTGAAAACATCACACAGCTGGAACAAACAGATGAAAAGGGTCTTTTGATGAGGGAGTTCAGGCTGTGGAAGCTGTTTTTCCTGAAGTGCAGATGCAATATATTTGTTTTATTAAATCTTTGAAGCAGTAGAATGAAGGTTTGAGATATTTCCTTTATCTGAGTTCTGTTGGTTCTTCCCTTCCTCACATCCTCAGACTTGAATAAATATAGTTCAAAAGAAAATGTCATGACTTCACATTATAACTTCAGTTTTCTGAAAAAAAAGAAGAAAATTAGGTGAATTTATAATAAATAATGAATGTAATGAGTAATAATTTTCTATTAAAAAAGTACAAATTCTCAATAAAATTTCCAAAATGTTTTTGGTAAATATTCATGTTAAAACTTAATATTTATTTCAACTCAGTTGTTTTTCTTCTCTTACTTCCAGATTATAACGATGAGAGATTATATCCCAAAAATAATTGGTTGTGAGTCATTTGAGCGTTATGTTGGATCCTACAGGGGATACGATCCCACTGTGGATGCTTCAGCCTCCAACGTGTTTGCAACAGCAGCGTTCAGGTTTGGCCACGGCACCATCTCTCCAATCCTCCGCAGACTGAACGAGAGCTTCCAGGAGCACGAGCACTTCCCCCACCTGAGACTTCACAAGTCCTTCTTCAGTCCTTGGAGGATAGTCAAAGAAGGTCAGCACTCTTGTACCAAGGATGTTCTGGAATAATATCATACCCTGCAAACACAATATAATAACAAGAGGGAGTAAAAAGAAAACATTCTATTTAGGTCACATACAGTGGGGCAAAAAAGTATTTAGTCAGCCACCAATTGTGTAAGTTCTCCCACTTAAAAAGATCAGAGAGGCCTGTAATTTTCATCATAGGTATACCTCAACTATGAGAGACAAAATGAGGAAAAAAAATCCAGAAAATCACATTGTCTGATTTTTAAAGAATTTATTTGCAAATTATGGTGGAAAATAAGTATTTGGTCACCTACAAACAAGTAAGATTTCTGGCTTTCACAGACCTGTAACTTCTTTAAGAGGCTCCTCGGTCCTCCACTCGTTACCTGTATTAATGGCACCTGTGTGAACTCGTTATCAGTATAAAAGACACCTGTCCACAACCTCAAACAGTCACGCTCCAAACTCCACTATGGCCAAGACCAAAGAGCTGTCAAAGGACACCAGAAACAAAATTGTAGACCTTCACCAGGCTGGGAAGACTGAATCTGCAATAGGTAAGCAGCTTGGTGTGAAGAAATCAACTGTGGGAGCAATTATTAGAAAATGGAAGACATACAAGACCACTGATAATCTCCCTCGATCTGGGGATCCACGCAAGATCTCACCCCGTGGGGTCAAAATGATCACAAGAACGGTGAGCAAAAATCCCAGAACCACACGGAGGGACCTAGTGAATGACCTGCAGAGAGCTGGGACCAAAGTAACAAAGGCTACCATCAGTAACACACTACGCCGCCAGGGACTCAAATCCTGCAGTGCCAGACGTGTCCCCCTGCTGAAGCCAGGACACGTCCAGGCCCGTCTGCGGTTTGCTAGAGAGCATTTGGATGATCCAGAAGAGGATTGGGAGAACATCATATGGTCAGATGAAACCAAAATAGAACTTTTTGGTAGAAACTCAACTTGTCGTGTTTGGAGGGGAAAGAATGCTGAGTTGGATCCAAAGAACACCATACCTACTGTAAAGCATGGGGGTGGAAACATCATGCTTTGGGGCTGTTTTTCTGCAAGGGGACCAGGACGACTGATCCGTGTAAAGGAAAGAATGAATGGGGCCATGTATCGTAAGATTTTGAGTGAAAACCTCCTTCCATCAGCAAGGGCATTGAAAATGAGACGTGGCTGGGTCTTTCAGCATGACAATGATCCCAAACACACCGCCCGGGCAACGAAGGAGTGGCTTCGTAAGAAGCATTTCAAGGTCCTGGAGTGGCCTAGCCAGTCTCCAGATCTCAACCCCATAGAAAATCTCTGGAGGGAGTTGAAAGTCCGTGTTGCCCAGCGTCAGCTCCAAAACATCACTGCTCTAGAGGAGATCTGCATGGAGGAATGGGCCAAAATACCAGCAACAGTGTGTGAAAACCTTGTGAAGACTTACAGAAAACGTTTGACCTCTGTCATTGCCAACAAAGGCTATATAACAAAGTATTGAGATTAACTTTTGTTATTGACCAAATACTTATTTTCCACCATAATTTGCAAATAAATTCTTTAAAAATCAGACAATGTGATTTTCTGGATTTTTTTTCCTCATTTTGTCTCTCATAGTTGAGGTATACCTATGATGAAAATTACAGGCCTCTCTGATCTTTTTAAGTGGGAGAACTTACACAATTGGTGGCTGACTAAATACTTTTTTGCCCCACTGTATATCATCCAGAGTGTGTCTCAGGCTTATTATTGGTTGGATGTAATTCAAACTGCTGAAATCCTGCACCAATATGGAACAACTCATACAGATCCATTCAGGTTGTTATATTCATTTACAGGCTGCAAAAACATTTAACATTCATTATAATTACAATAAATATTTATACTTCATTGAATATACAGTTAAATTAAAGGAGAGTCTGGTATTTATTATTGAAACTGTGGCCATGAATTAAACTAAAGTTATCTTTTATTCCAAATAAATGAGAACAGCATTAATGTAACCTGTAAAAATCAGACATTGAATGTTTAAATAAACTACTGGATGTCAAGCCTATAATCAGTCTGCATAAACACAGCTGGAGGAAACATCTGCTCAGATCTGCATTACTTAAAAATAATAAGTCTCTCCCTGAGCCGTCCATGTTTGATTCAAAAGTGAAACTGGATCAGATTATTCCAGAAAGTATTTGATTTGGATGAGAAATGCCACAAGGATGAATTCCAGTTCCACCAGTTTCATTCTAATTTCAGGAACGTTTCACACATGGTAGGAGACTCCTTAAAAAAAAATAAAACAGTTTGGACACCAGCAAATTAAAAGGAACCTCTCCGCAGGCTGAATTGGTTCTATTATCAGGGATTTTTTTTGCAGTTTTATCATTTAAATCTGAAAGCTTAAAATCCCATAACACTGTAGCCATAAAAAATATATTTATATTATGGTAGAAATACTGTTTGTGTGTCCAGGTGGGATTGAGCCAACAGTGAGAGGTTTGATTGGAACTGCAGCTCCAGCTGTTAGTGCAAACTCACTGTTAGTGGAAGAAGTAACAGAGAGGCTGGTTGTTCTGGATACACAACAACACATGGACCTGGCTTCATTAAACCTGCAGAGGGGACGAGACCATGGACTCCCAGGTCAGACTTTGTTTCATAGTGACATGTTACTGAGTGAAAGTCACTAATCTGCGTCTTTTTAATCCTTTAAACCCTTTTGCATTTACATCATTTAGGTATTTGTTAAACTGAGTATCGGTAATTACTTTTATCAGTTTTCTGCTTCATGTTTGTTCTTTTTTTTTCCATCTTCAAGTCATAACAAGAACAAAAAGACTTCTCTACTGGTTACAAGAAAACCTGTTCATGCATCAATTTCCAGCAGACTGGACTGTTGTAATGATGTTTTTACAGCTTTTGGTAAAAAGTCACCCAGAAACGTGTCCAAAAAGCTGCTGTTCTCACTAACACCAAGTGGAGCGTGTTACTCCAGACTTTAAGACACTGCACAGACCTCTGCAAGTCCTGATACCGATTTCTTTAATCCTGCTGTGTGCCTTCAAATCCTCTCAGATTTACGAAGCGTTCACAGCCCTCGGGTCATTTTGGACAAATTTACTCAGCGTTCAAAACCAAAGTGATGCAATTTTTATTTCCTGCATTTCTACACCATTTTAAAAATAATGTTTCATGTTCTATATACATTCAAACATGTCTTGGACATATAATCTCAGTGTAAAAGCTTTAAAGCTTCTAACTGCAGCTTCTTTTTTTTTTTAAGTTTTTAATGTTTTCCTCTGAAGAGCATTTTGCCTGTAACTGTAGCTGCAGAGAGAAAACAATCACCCTGAAGAAACTTAACAGCTCCTTCTCAGAAGTGGGAAAAGCTTTTTGATGCTTTGGGGAGAAATGTGTAAAAAGTGAAGCAGCTCTTGTTGCGGTTCGCGTTAGATAAACCTACCAGGCTTCTGTAGCTCTATTTTGTTTGTTTTAAATAAACCTACAGGATGGGCGTGGTTTGGGCAGGTATGCGGACTGATCTGAGCTGTTGGGTTAGACCAACAGCTGATGTTATCTGACTCCTGACACCAAAACACAAATAAAACCCTAATAAATTTCACTGTATTGGAATTATTTACAGGATACAATGAGTGGAGGGACTTCTGTGGATTAACACGGATTCAAACTTTGGATGAGCTCTCAGAGGTCGTGGGAGATTTCAGGGTTGCTGAAAAAATGTTTAATTTATACAAACATCTTGATAATATTGATGTTTGGCTCGGAGGACTCGTTGAAAACTTTCTTCCTGGTTCAAGAACCGGCCCGTTGTTCTCTTGTCTGATTGGAAAACAAATCAAATCCCTCCGGGATGGAGACCGGTATGTTCAAACTTTTAATTGAAAAGATGAAATGGAAAAAGTTTGAGTTAAACATGGTTGAAAAATGTAATTCTTTGTTGTTTTAGGTTTTGGTGGGAAGCTGCAGGTATTTTCACTCAACAACAGAGAAAAGAACTTTTAAAAGTTTCTTTTTCTCGTGTTATTTGTGACAACAGCGACATACAGGAAGTTCCTCCTGACAGCTTCCGACTTGGGAAATATCCTGCTGATTATGTCGACTGCAGCGACATTCCATCACTGAATTTGGATGCTTGGACAGAGGAAAAGAGCCAAGGCGAGTCTGAAAAAGATTGATTTCTGTTGTTACATGAAATATTCCAGTAAAATACTTTTTATCATTTGACTTCAGACCTACAGCAGTGTGGCTCTCCAAAAATGGAGATTTCATATTTTCCTCCAAATCTGGGAAAGTGACCGTTCTGTACTCCTGTTTCCATGGTTTCACATTAGAGGGGGCCGCTGAGATGGTTTGTGAGGGAAATCATTGGAATAATGAGCCGCCTCAATGCTCATGTGAGTGAATGATGATGGTTTGTGTTTACAGAGCTGTTTGATTTCACTGCGTCCTGATTAGTGCTGAATACTGAGTGACTAAAACAAACTAAAAGATTATCAGCTTTTGATTTCTCCCAGTTCGGACAGAACTGCTCTCCTCTCTGAACGAGACTTTACTGCCACCTGCTGGTCTGATGGAGAACCACCAGTAAAAAGGAAGAGTGAGACGTAAAATCTGGAGACGCTGAAACATGACAAACTCTTTCTAATCTCAACTTCTTTCTTCTCTCACCATGTAGTAGTTTGACTGATGTGAAAATGTTTAGAAAAGACCTGTTTTTCCTTTATAACATCTTCGCTTTCATTTATACTTCTCAAAATGTTTGTTTTTATTTTATTAATTTTAAAAGGGATTTATTTGTGAGATTCTGTCATCACTTCAAGGATTTGCCCTTGAGAGAAGAAAATAAGTAATTTTGACAACAAAAACTCAATATGTTGTACCAGCTTCTTTTTTATTATTTTTTTTTTATTGATTACTCTGAGATCTTTCTGTGGGTGTTTCATTAATCCTAACTTTGCTCCGGATGTGGAGACAGATACACTGACCAAGCTGCTGAACAGGTAAAAGATGGCATGAAGTCAAATCCAAGTGACATGTTTTATTTGGCCAAATACATGTAATTTCCCCCCTCAGATTATTTCAGTCTGATTTAAAAATGCTTAAAAACTGAATAACATAAATCACAAAAACAAAATACATTTGAATAAATTGGTATTTTTACACCTGTACAGGCTATCCCAAATCTATTGGTCCCTTTAAAGCTCAACCAAGTTTTATTTGTCATGAAAAGTGATTTCATAAAAATTAATAACTTTGTGCCTCTTAGTTTGACGTAAACAAAAAAATGTGGAGACATTTATTTCACATGTCTTATAACCAGAGTCTAAAAAAATAATTTTCACGCATCAGGGGCCGTATTCACAAAGAATCTTAGGGCTAAAAGTAGGTCCTAACTGGCGAATTTAGGAGTAACTCCTAAAAAAATGTGGACGTGTCACTCCTAAATTTAGGACTCCTAGTTTCTTAAGATAAAAGTAATTCACAACCACTTTTAGGCCTAAAAGTAGCTCCTAAGTCTGGGAGTCCTTAAAAGAAGTCAAGAGGACTCCTAACTCCCTAAGACCTCACAAAGACTCCCAAAATGGCTGCAGCCAGACGCAATGTGTTGGACACTCTGGATGATTCTGAATTGACCAAACGATACCGACTAAATTTATTTTCCATTTGCACATAAATACAGTCGTCCCATGCACATTGGAATTCTAGTGCAGAGCACCTTGAGTCAAGTTTAAAGAGAAGAGAAGTTAAGAGAGAAGTTAGAGAGTTAATAAGAGAGAGAATAGAACATAATAAAACTAAATAAAGTATCTATAAATAAATGAATTCTTAAAACAGAACAGAAAGTGTTTTTTCCTTAAACAGAAAGTATATTACTGCACATGGAATATTAACTAAAGCGTAACAACTCAATCAGTCCAGAAATTAAATATTTAGTGACACTAAGATATTTAGCCACAGGGAAAATGCAACTTTACACCCTGGATAGGACGCCAGTCTGTCGCATAATATGATGCATTTCACGTTTTTTCGTTTTTAAACTTCTCCCTCTCTGTAAGTAGGATATTGTGTGTAAGTTGTATGAAGTGTCAGTCTCGCGGCCGACACAAAGATGTCATCATGCAATTATTTCTGCTATTTGCACTGTTCATAATTACACTTTTATCGACTTTGAAGTTTTCCATTTCCTGGTTTTACACGTGTCATTCAACAACCAGTCACACTGCTGTCCGGCTATTTACTCATGCATAGGAAATGATGTTTTCCATAGCAATGGGACGTCACTCTTAGCTTACTTTTAGGGATTTGTCCTACGTAAAAGTAGCTCTTAGTGCGTTTGTGAATAGGTTTTAAACGACAACTCCTTTTAGCGCGAGTTAGGAGTAACACCTAGCGGTAAGATAAGAGTCTTTGTGAATACGGCCCCAAGTTTCTAATGTACATGTTTAAACATGAGAACACTAAGAGGAGACAGCTGTTGCTGTAAACACACTTTCTGGAACAATGTAATAATTTTACAGCCATCAGGAAGTCAGAATTCCAAAAAGCCGTTATATGTGATAAAGGTAACACCTGTAGCATTTATTGGCCCTAAACAACTTCCTCTAACAGAAACACAAAACAATAAGAAATGTTTAAAAATGCAACCTTCTGTTCCTGGTTGAGGATTCTGGAAGTTCTGGTCCAGAGCTGACAAGCTGGAAGTCAAAGCTTGTTCATAAGACCTCCTGGCTTTCAGGATGGAAACCGGGGAAATGGACTGGAAAGACGAAGAGGAAGCCGTCCCCTCTGCAAGCCGGGTCAGAACACAGACAGCCGGCGACGTGGTTACATCAGCGATTACTCTGTCTTGCTCCTTCGCTCCGTCCTCCACCTCCAGCTGGGACCACAAGAGGCACAGCTCACACAGACTGGAGCTGCTCAGCCCTTTGGTTCCAGCCAGCATGGCGGCCGTGGAGAACACCTTACGAGCCTCATCTCGGTTCCCCAGCATCCACTCCAGGTGTGCATACTCCCGCCACAACACCAGCGATGAGCGGTTGTCGGGTTCTTTAAGTAGTCTCTTAGCAACACGCTTGCTGCTCTTACCCTGAGAGCGAAGACGCTTTTTATTGCCGCTGCTCAAACAGCGTAAAACCTAAT
>SSNP01000191.1:864105-885242 GCA_006937955.1 Pachypanchax playfairii
AAAGGAAGAGTGAGACGTAAAATCTGGAGACGCTGAAACATGACAAACTCTTTCTAATCTCAACTTCTTTCTTCTCTCACCATGTAGTAGTTTGACTGATGTGAAAATGTTTAGAAAAGACCTGTTTTTCCTTTATAACATCTTCGCTTTCATTTATACTTCTCAAAATGTTTGTTTTTATTTTATTAATTTTAAAAGGGATTTATTTGTGAGATTCTGTCATCACTTCAAGGATTTGCCCTTGAGAGAAGAAAATAAGTAATTTTGACAACAAAAACTCAATATGTTGTACCAGCTTCTTTTTTATTATTTTTTTTTTATTGATTACTCTGAGATCTTTCTGTGGGTGTTTCATTAATCCTAACTTTGCTCCGGATGTGGAGACAGATACACTGACCAAGCTGCTGAACAGGTAAAAGATGGCATGAAGTCAAATCCAAGTGACATGTTTTATTTGGCCAAATACATGTAATTTCCCCCCTCAGATTATTTCAGTCTGATTTAAAAATGCTTAAAAACTGAATAACATAAATCACAAAAACAAAATACATTTGAATAAATTGGTATTTTTACACCTGTACAGGCTATCCCAAATCTATTGGTCCCTTTAAAGCTCAACCAAGTTTTATTTGTCATGAAAAGTGATTTCATAAAAATTAATAACTTTGTGCCTCTTAGTTTGACGTAAACAAAAAAATGTGGAGACATTTATTTCACATGTCTTATAACCAGAGTCTAAAAAAATAATTTTCACGCATCAGGGGCCGTATTCACAAAGAATCTTAGGGCTAAAAGTAGGTCCTAACTGGCGAATTTAGGAGTAACTCCTAAAAAAATGTGGACGTGTCACTCCTAAATTTAGGACTCCTAGTTTCTTAAGATAAAAGTAATTCACAACCACTTTTAGGCCTAAAAGTAGCTCCTAAGTCTGGGAGTCCTTAAAAGAAGTCAAGAGGACTCCTAACTCCCTAAGACCTCACAAAGACTCCCAAAATGGCTGCAGCCAGACGCAATGTGTTGGACACTCTGGATGATTCTGAATTGACCAAACGATACCGACTAAATTTATTTTCCATTTGCACATAAATACAGTCGTCCCATGCACATTGGAATTCTAGTGCAGAGCACCTTGAGTCAAGTTTAAAGAGAAGAGAAGTTAAGAGAGAAGTTAGAGAGTTAATAAGAGAGAGAATAGAACATAATAAAACTAAATAAAGTATCTATAAATAAATGAATTCTTAAAACAGAACAGAAAGTGTTTTTTCCTTAAACAGAAAGTATATTACTGCACATGGAATATTAACTAAAGCGTAACAACTCAATCAGTCCAGAAATTAAATATTTAGTGACACTAAGATATTTAGCCACAGGGAAAATGCAACTTTACACCCTGGATAGGACGCCAGTCTGTCGCATAATATGATGCATTTCACGTTTTTTCGTTTTTAAACTTCTCCCTCTCTGTAAGTAGGATATTGTGTGTAAGTTGTATGAAGTGTCAGTCTCGCGGCCGACACAAAGATGTCATCATGCAATTATTTCTGCTATTTGCACTGTTCATAATTACACTTTTATCGACTTTGAAGTTTTCCATTTCCTGGTTTTACACGTGTCATTCAACAACCAGTCACACTGCTGTCCGGCTATTTACTCATGCATAGGAAATGATGTTTTCCATAGCAATGGGACGTCACTCTTAGCTTACTTTTAGGGATTTGTCCTACGTAAAAGTAGCTCTTAGTGCGTTTGTGAATAGGTTTTAAACGACAACTCCTTTTAGCGCGAGTTAGGAGTAACACCTAGCGGTAAGATAAGAGTCTTTGTGAATACGGCCCCTGATGTTCTTTTGTCTGATTCTTGTCTTTAGCCAACCACAATAAGCTGAATTTAGTGTCATGAAACTATTTTACGTAAATCAAACACACTGCTGATTAACACTTTTAGATGAGATTAAACCAAATTGTGAAAAACAAAGTTTAAAATCATCTTTCATTGTATTTTAACAAAATGTTTGTTTAAGAAGTCCCAAAACCTTTCATTGAAGTCCTGAAATCTAACATCTGTAATAAGTTTGTTTCTTTGTTGATGAGAACAGTTTCACATCAAACCGGCAGCATTCAGAGGAATCCTCTTAAACCCACTAACAAATAAAGTTCTGACATAAACCTGACCAGAACCTGGTCCTAACATTAAACCATGAACCATGTGTTTGAGAAGAATTCTTGTTGGTCAAAAAGCAACATTTCAAATATAAAACACAAAGTCATTTGTAAAGAAGAAAAACTGGGACCAGCAGGTATCCTGTTTGACATGAATCCCCAAAATGTGTAAAACAAAGTCAAGACAAAAGAGCAACAACAAAAACTTTTCATCAAGCAGCAAGAAAGACAAACGTAGCTGAAGATCTTCATTTGTGTCTAACAAAACTAAAAGTAGACATACAATGAAACAAGAGAAAATCTGACAGTTTTAACATTTCTGAAGGTTCATTTATTTTCCTTATTTCTGCCTATACGTGACTGATTGCTGCTCAGAGATAAAAGAGTTATTGTAAATACTGGGTTACCTGGTTGAATGAGATTAAAAAGGTAAAACATGATTGATGGGTTTGGAAACAGATTGTTCAACTAGTCTTTCAGGACTTTCAGACTTCCCGTGATGGATTATCATGAACCTATAAAACAGTGTTTGTTTTGAGAACACAGACCTCAGTAGTTAGGCTTCAGTTAAATATGGATGTGATCCAGCTGCAATGATCAAGGCATGTGTGCATGTTAATTTGTTTTTATTTATAGACATGTTAATCATGGTGTACAGAGTACCAAAAAAATCCATAAAGTACAAAAATGTTTGGGGGGGGGGAGGAACAATCTTCAATATGTTCACCTTTAAGAAATGCCTTCAGGATTTTCTGTTTCTTACCAATAGGGATGTTTTTATGGCATTTTGATTGAATGTAACAACATTTTTTTAAGAACTAAAATGAAAGCAAAATAGATCAAACGCTAAAATAAAAAGTCTGTCTGGGTGAAAAATACAATCATGTTGAATCAAACATGCCTTCACCAGAATGAAACTCCTTCTCAGTGATGCATCCTGTCGGTCTAATGAAGAAGACTTCTCTAGCATCTGACCTCAGAGCAGCATCTTTTAGAATCCCTGCTAGGTTTGAATTCCCAGGAACATCCACATCTGATGAGAGAGTGAAGAGCTAAAGCAGAGATGTGGGTTTGTTCTCCACTGCAAACCTTTTGTCAGAGTCTGGATTCACGTTCTCTCTTGTATTGTTCCTTTATTCAATAAAAATATAAAAACCACGTCATCTTGTAAGTTTTTGTCTGACAGCTTGTCAGTTGGGACTTGATCTCATTTGTCTTTTCTTTTCTGTGTCAATTTTCTTGTATTGAGAACAGAGAGACTTTTTCATAACAGTTGTTTAATTTTACTTCCAGCTAGTTAGTTCTTTTACATACTGTGTTAAAACTAAAGGGTTTTTATCCCATTTAAATAATGAGATGAAGGATGTATCATGTTGAAATGGACAATATCACAGCAGTGTTGAAGTGATAAAATCAGACTATTGTAGACGAGGTGACTCACGTACTAAGACAGTGAGTGTTTTTACTCTACCCAGCTCAGACTTACCTGCTTCACTTGATAAATGTCGTCCTTCCTTTTCATCATGTGACTTTTTGTACCAGAAACAAAGAGGTGAACAGGTGAGCTCAACCTCCACAGCTTCCCTTAGCTCATCCCAAATACACAGCTACAATCAAATTTTATCTTTTAAGGATTAATGGAGATTATTAATGAATCAGAATAAGTGAAAGGTCGTTTTGATATTTTTATTTGAACTGTTTGAAAATTAAAAATTTTATAAGTAAATTTTGTTCCCAGAAGTGTTTACACATAATGCATTTAAAGTATTTTATTAGAATTACAGTATTTTATTAGAATTACAGAACAATTTGATATTTCAAAAAATTTATTTGCAATAAATGTCAAAAAGGAATCTTTTTAAACAATAAAAATTCCTGTTATTTTAATTTCTCTCTGTTCATTTGATTTCTGTCTCAGCAGCTGTGTAACAACCTAAACTGGAAATCAGCAGAAGAAGAACAAGCTGAGTTTGAATGATGTGCTGAAGTTCTGGAACCAGCCAAGTTCTCCTGCTCTGTGGTCAGTATCAGTAAGTGGAATCCTGACATCCCAAAAGAAAAATATCCATTGGTGTTCAGAAAATGTCAAATTAGATTCTTTCAAGAAACATCACCTGTAGCTCAGATCAGGAAATGTGAGTTAAAAGTTTTTTTGCACTTTTGTACAAAAATAAACTTCTTTTAAAGAGTCCCTTCCATTAAAAACAGTTTTTCTGAGGTTTCTGTTGAATATTTTAGCTCCACAGGTGTTCTTACCTTCATAGTGGGTGTGAAAACAGGTCAACAACTTCTCTTTCAGTTTTTATCTCTCAAACTACGCAGGTGGTGATAAAACCCGAGTTCTCCCGAGTTTGAACGACCAGTACTTGTTTCGTCACAACTCCTGTGTTCGTTAGTATTCATCAGCTCCCGCAGTTGAAAAAATTATTTGATAAAACTATTTCCCAATTTTCAAAGAACCATGAAGAAGATGTGAGTGGTCAAAAACATTTTCACTTTTGTTCAGTAGGCAAATGAAATAATCTACAGTCAATCTCAATTAGACATTTTGAGTAAAGTAACGTGAAACATAACCAATGACTGTAGTTATTTCATTAAGAAGTCGGAATTACACTTTACACCTAATTTGTTTTATCATGAGGTTGGTTGTTTTTTCCTTCTGGACCTTATATTGATGCCTCTGGGGGGAGCTATTTGCTGGATGGAGCCTGTTTCTAAAATTCAGTTAATCCCCTGAAGTCTTCAAATCTCAAACATGTTTCAGGATACTCTGCAGAAATTTGATGCAAACTGAGCAAGGACAAATAAATTGAAACTGTTCCTGTGACTCAGCGCAACAACATGCACGAAGTGGGAGGACTGACATAACAGGAATATTGGGAGTGTAGTGATTTCTTTCTCTGTTTGCAGAAACATGTTTCATGCTTGATTACCTCTTTTAGATTTTTGTTGCTTTTACTCTGTCATCAAATAGTGATGACTGTTGAGTTTGTTTTGTTTTCACAGTTGTGACATGATAAAGAACTTCAGAGGAATTTGATCTCTTGATTTAAGCCCGTCATTAAAAACAAATGGATGCTTGCATGTAATCTGGTGAGATAAGTCATCATTTGGTAAAGATCATCAGTATTTGAATGTTTGCAGGTAAAAATATATTTATGTAATCAAACAATATTCAAAGTGTTTATAATACTGATGGTTCAGAAATAAGTTGTTACTCATGACCAGTTTGACATTTGAAAAACAGTGTCAAACAAATAAAACTAGCAACTGCAGACTAGACAACTACACTGTGGACACACTTGACCAACTGACATTTAGCTGATATATAAAAGATTTTAGTAAAATAGCTACAGATACATTGAGATTGTTGAACAGAAAAACAACGTACAAAATAAGAATGGTGCATAAATACACATAATCAAAGTTAAGTTTCTTAGAACAGTATGACAGACCGATCTGCCCTGCAGCAGCTGTTTGTTGCTAGACGTCACATGTGATTGACACCTATTAAAATCTTATTTTAGCACCTTGCTTAACTACCTAGGCTACCACAACAACATGTCTATGTGACGACTGAGAAAACAAGGCGTCTTTGTTCAGGTCACTTAAGTTTCATTTCTCCTGCTTGTGCTTTAATTCTTGACTCATCCGTTAATACAGTTTAACCCTTTGTGTTCTACAGCGTTTAAACTTTCCACCAGCTCACTGATCCAGTTCAGTGAACTTCATTGCTCTCAGCTGTTCATCACTACAAAACATAACTTCTCCTGATAACAGTCAGTGTAACGTGAAAGTCCTTGTCACATTCAGGCTGCATTTTAATCTAGAACTCAAATAGAAATAAAATACCTCATTATGTTTATTTACAACCCACATCTGGATCTTTGATTTTTGAAACTTTGAGGTTTCTCGTCTTGATTTGATGGTGTCACTCAAAAATCTTTTAAAACAACCAGGAGCTGTTGAGTAGTTCACATCCTTCTAGAAAGAGATTAACTGAGATTATGTAGTTGTTTTTTTTTTTAAACAATCTTGACCAAAAAAAAGAATCCTAAAACAAGCCTGGAAACTACCGAAACATTTTGTCAGCTTGAAGACTTTATTCTACTGCAAATATTAGCATTACTACGAAAAACTGTAGAACACTTATAACTTTTGCTGTTTGACAGATTAATAATACAGATATAAAGAAATTAGATCAGATCAGTGGATAAAAGCCTCAATCTTTTTTTATCCTCATTATAAAAACCTGAGTGAGCTAAAAAAAAAAAACATGGGGGGACTGCAGGATATACAGACACGAAGATACATCAAATCCAGTATTTTGTACAAGAAAAAACCTCATCAGATAAAAAAGAGAGGCGAATCTGTGACACAGAAAACTGTGACTTTAGGCTCAAGATACTTTTCTAATCACCTAATTGGACTGTACAGAGCAGCTTTGATTGCACCAAGGCTCTCAGCCAGAGCTACTTTGAAGCTTTGCACCATTTCTAAGTGAAAAAGCACTTCGTGATCTGATCGGAATATCTGATTGTGTTTGTTTTGAAAGCAGAACACCTTCCGTGTGAGATGACAACTCAAAAGGACTGACTTGTGCTAAATGTTCCAGATGAGCGATTGATGTAATGTCTCAAATAAGAACAACACGATGACTAACTTCTGAAATCCAAGCTGTAAAACGACAAGTTTAAAATGCAGCAGAGCAGGTTTAAAGGCTGGTTGTTAACTGTAAAAGTGAACGAGGAGGGAGGAATTTCTTTATCTCAAGATCTGCAAATAAAAATATGATCCGCTTCAAAGGTCAAAACAAAAATTAATTGGATATTCGATTCTTTCTTATATTATTGATATAATACAACAGCTTTTTCCAGAATGAGACTTGCTAACGACTTTTCCATTTAAAACATTTCTGAGAAGATTACTCATCAAAGTTTTCAGGAAACTTTTTATTTAATCATTTGGCAGGGATTAAAATGAGACGACTCTTTGTTCCTGTTGTAGGAAAGACGGGTTGGGCGACCTGATAGAATGCTGCACAAACGTACCAGCTTTTGGCACAAGTGTTTCTAATAAATAAATAGTGTCCAAAGTCTTTGTTATAAAGTAAACCTTCCATCTTTCTGTTCCTGCTTCTGATAAAATACATAAACAAAACAGCTACATTTACAAAGTAACATTGCATTTTCATAGATTTCATAGATTATTGTCTGAACATCTGTTTGCTGGTCTCTTTTCCCAAGGGGGGGTCAGGTCACCAAAAAGGTGATTGGTTGTTGTTGTTGTCTCCCATCTGGGTCACAAAAAGACTTTACTCGTGCGCTGTTTTGTCAGTTAGAATTTTATTTCGGTTATAGTTTTTTTCCCATCTGGCTGCTTGAAAGGACGAGACCATACTTTTCCTTTTTAGTGCTTTGCTCAACTTCAACAGGAGCTAGAGATTAAACCACTAACTTTCTGATTTTTAGAATAATCTGAGCTGTAACATGTTAACATAATAACTCTGCTGTTTTTTTAGTAGCTTTGGTTTTGGATTGTTTGTAACGGTTGATTTTATTAGTTGTTCCCACTCTTCAAGATGTGTATCACTTCACGTCTGGTGAGTTCCTTTACGTATTTGACAGTACCAGCAGAACATTTGGACACACCTGTCATTCTTAATGGAAGATGTGTCCAAATGTCCAACTAGCAGTCATTTTTTCCTCTGTCTTTGTTTGCTTTGTATCTGTGTGTATGATGTTGTTTCATATTAAATACTTGAATCCTGAATTTTTTTTTTTCAGTTTTACTTATTTTGCACCTGGTACAGTTGTAATTAAATTCCTCTTAATTTATATAAAAAAAAACCTTCTGGTCTGAAACAACAGCAGAATTTTAAGGCCTTTATAAATTTGACTTTTCAATACAATCATGATCAATAAATTTCCTGGAAAAAATCCCAAGAAAAAATGTTAGTTAATCCGTTGACTGGAAGTTTCTTTTTGTGGAAATTTGCCAAAAGTTTTGTGACATATTCCAGAAATTATGAACATGAGAACTACTTTGGCTCCTCCTCCTGAATGCCTTGAATGTCTGTGTGAAAGTTTTTGATCATGTTCAATAAGTCTTGTTCGTCATCCTTGAATGTTTTGCTAGTTTTGAAGTGAATGAGTCAACATGCAAAGCTCCATGGTGGAGCAAGTTCATTTTCTCAAAGTGTCAGATCTCCACCCATCCATCAGTTTAAAGTAGGATGTATTTTGGTTGGACACTGAAAGCTGAGAGGGCCCTTTAACGAGTGTTGTTAACAGTGTTGTTAATTTGACAACCCACGTCATTAATCAACCAAATGAAATTGGAAGTTTTCCACTCAGCATCTGTGATTCTTTCTGCATCACAGGTGAAATCTCTAACCTCCCCAAAGCTGAGATGATGTGAGGTTAAAATCAGTGCTCTATCTCAGGCACTGCTGCAGGATGAAGTAACAGGAAATCATTTGGTGCAGAAATTGGAGCAACTTAAAAAACCCAGTGAGAACCAGCACCATAGTTAGATCATCCACAGAACCAAAGACGAGTGAAAGCAGCTGGGCACAAGTACAAAGAAATAAAAATTAAGATGAGAAAAAGCAAAGTCAACAGAAATGTAAAGGGGAAGCAGTTCTCCAGAGTGAAACAGGAAGTAATGTTAAAGAAGGAACTACAAGTTGTCTGTCTGAAGAGGTGAAATGATGATATGAGACTGACTGAGGGATAAATGTCTTGAGGGAGAGATGATACTAATGAGTGTCACAGTGGTTGTTTGTGGACATATCGGAGTGTTTACTGACGTGTTATCTACTCTGCACAAGTTTTTTTTAAAAAGAAACTACATCCAAGCATGACACCTTCTCTTAAAAGCACCTGAAAGTATTTTAATTAGACTGACAAAGCCACAAAAATTTCCAGGCATTAGCAGCCCAAAGAGAAACATTTCACTGAAATATGACAAATATTTGTGTAGTTGTGGTGCCTCCATGTCACACAGCAGTCACACACTGAAAAATAAAACAATTCAATCTTATAAGTGAACTCTGTTGTACTGAGATTCCTGAGTCACATGTATATAAACTCTTATATTTCACACCTTCAAACACAAGGAGTTGGAGTCAGCTGTCCAAGTTTTGTTAGAATTAAAATTTTAAAATAACATGTAATCTGTCTTGTTTTCAAGCTTTCATAACTAAGATGATGATCTTTAAAGAAGACAGAAAAGGTTTACAAATTATGTCAGGTGCAAGGAAATTTAAAATGTTCTCCAATTATCAACCAATTTAAACATATGACCACTTTTGTTTTTCATTGCTTAACACAGCACTTACACCACATCAGTTACTGACAAAAAAATATATATATAATAATTGATGTTTTATTGATCCTCTTGGGGAAATAATTTTTCTTAATTTGACCCATACCTGAGGTGCAGAGGGCAGCCATCTGCACAGTGCCCGGGGGATAGTTT
Organism: Pachypanchax playfairii; assembly: GCA_006937955.1. Taxonomy (NCBI): domain Eukaryota; kingdom Metazoa; phylum Chordata; class Actinopteri; order Cyprinodontiformes; family Aplocheilidae; genus Pachypanchax; species Pachypanchax playfairii. Next base: position 873,747 of record SSNP01000191.1, read on the forward strand.
TGTGGTCCATTATCTTGCCCAAGGATGCTTCAACATACAACTGGGGTCTGGGATCGAACCGCTGACTTCTCAATCAGAAGATGACCTTCTTCCCCATTAGGCTACAGCTGCCCGCACTTATGGCTTAGTTTGAAGTTTTCTGAATACATTTCAGGTCTCGCATAAATAGATGGCTAATTGGATAGATCACTTATTTTCATTATGGATATCAATTTTGGGTTAAGTTTTTCCACTGTTGTTGTGAATATACAAGATTTTGGTAGATACGACAATATATCTCCAAAGATTCAGCCAAAAAAATTCCCCTGTAAAAGATGTTTTCAGGAATGTCAAATCTGACCACAAAATCCTGCAGCTGTTAAATTTAGGCTGCATGAAAATGTTGGCATATCTAACCAAATTGGAAGGTATTTTAGTCAAAACCTTCTTTATGGCAAAGATTCAAATAAAAAGGAAAGAAAAGAAACAGGATTTTTGAAAGAAGTTTCTTTGAAGCCCCTAGTGGTCAGTGAGGTAAAAAAAGAAAACATTTTACTTGACTATGTGCAGAACACACGATATCCACCTGCCTCTGAGATTCTTTTGGCTGAAACAGGAGAAGCCCCACATCCTCACACCATCAGTCCCATCATCAAGCTGATAGATGGAGAACTGATTAGACCACATGATGAGTCATCTGATCTGATCAAACTTAACTTTGTTGATAAGGTGTCAGTAAACTCAAAAAAATTTAATGTCTACAAAGTGACTTCAGTTTAAAGGTTCTATTCACTCTATTTGATGTTCTTTGTCCTTTTTAGGTACTTGATGAGTTTGTTGCATCCCAGCAGAAGTTTTTCAGGAGATTGACACTATATATCTGTGTATCTGATCAGAGGTCACCCTGATGGCAAATTGTTGTATAAAAGCTTCACCATCTTCACACAGTTGGAGACATTTCTGGTAATTTTCTATTTCTGGGAAGTACTGTACATCATCATAGATGTTTAAATACAAAGTAACTTTCTTCTTTTTAGAAAACTGAACATTTGTCATCTGAAAGTGATATTCAGTTTTAAACTTTTTCCACACTTGTATTTCAGTAACTTAGTAATTATTTTTTCTCATTTTGGCTCCATGAAAAATTATTTAAAATTATTTCTCAACAGTATTAGAATTTTGAATTAGGACACTATGATGAGGGACAATAATGTCTTAAGTAATTAGATTATTTCAATTATGACTGTGAAAAAACTTTGCTCCTGTTAAAAGTGATAGAAGAAGTTGTAGTTTGACAAGGGTTTTATTGCCTGGGTGTGGCACCTACACATCAGTCACGCATCAAAAACAGGTGTACTCATTGTTCACTGGCAGGTGACATACCACTGATTTAGTGAGTCTTTTCTTTCCCATTATTTACTGTCATTGTTTGTTTTGTTTTAAACAAATTGTTTTAAGAAGTTTCTGAACTTAATTTTAGGGTTTTAGGAGCTTAGGAAAAAGGTGAAATATATTTAGTCCAAGATAATTAAATATATGTTTCAGAAGACATTTTATGTTATATGTTTCTGTCTTTTGAGTGTCTTTTTTTTAGAGGACATTTAATCAAAACTGCATGTTAAGGAAGATGGCAGCAGCAGCAGTTCCAAATTGTTGTGTTGTCTGGGGAGTGTACTTGTCACTGAATTAACTTTCTGAAACTCCACACCCTAGTTGTACCTGTGTTTCCTGTACAAATTCTGCAAAGCTGTCCTGGAGGTGAATTCTCTTCATCACATGTTTTCTCAGTGCTGCTCAGAAGACGGGGATACGTTTAGGGGAATGAGTAGGTGAAAAAATAATTTGATGTCCTCAGAAAAAAAGACCAAATCTAATGATTTACCTCCAAAATAACTGTCTGTTTTTAGATGTAGAACTTCATTTGAAAATCCAAAGGAAATGGTGTTGATGCCTGTAATGACTGACACGTCAATTATAAAACCTCCGATTGTGATAAAGCTTAACGTGTAACAAGGATTAACTGCAGGCACACGGTCAAAATGTGTACAGTGGTTATTTCTTCCTTTGGAAATAAATTACCAGCAGATTTTAAATTTGTCTTAATCTGGAATCATTACCAGCCCAACAATTTGTTACTTAGTAGAATAATATAGAAAAACTGTTCAGATGTGTTACCTGTTTTGAGTCTTTCAGAGCATGTTTTGACTGTTTTTGAACACAACCTCTCAAACAGGGAGGAACTGAAAAATAAATACAAATGTTTTTAAAGCTTTACAATGAAAAAAACACAAGTTGACAGTGACCTTTGTTTCGTTGAGTTCCATTCGTGGGATTGAATTTTGATCTCAATCATTAAAATTTATTTCTATGATTATTTAAAACAAAATCTTTGAAATAATACAATGAGAGTACAACTGCATATGTTTTTGTTCCCACTGTGTTCCACCTAGATGTCCTGTACTCGACCTCATCTTCAAACAGCAACATCACAAGAAAACAAGAGGTCAGTATAGTGTCACATAGTGTCAGATAGTGTAAAGAGTGAAGAACACTGTTATGAAATATACGTATAGAAAGCATCAGACAGCAGACCTCTAAGCAGCTAATTTTCTCAATTATGTAATTTCTCAATAATAAACCATGAATCCTTCCTGGATACAGATGATGCATCTGACCCATCCTAAAATTTCCCACCAGAAATCAAACCATTTGTCTTCTAATCAGTCTAATTAGTGCCATAGTTTGCATTGGTTTGCTGACTCTGTGGAGGTCTTCAAAAAAAACAGCTGCTCTATTCACCCAGGCTTTTCTGACATGAATTTTTATTGTGATTCTTACGTGATTATGAGATATGATTTTAACTATGTACTATTGTGACTCTGTTGTTTGGGGCTTTGTGACTTTTGTCTGTGAAAAGCCCCTTATGAATAAACTTTACTTAACTTCCTTACTTACTGCCATTCCCTACCCATCCTGAACATTTCAGTCTGTATCAGTTAACTACATTTCAAGTAAGTTTGTAAAAAATAGATGAACCATTAAAAAAACAAAATGGACTAATGCCAGTGAAACCAACCCCTTTGGTGGAGGTAAATGTTTTATTCCTATAGCATCTGTTTATTATCTGAAAACTGCGCGCTTCCTAAAAATCAGTTTTTATTCAACTTATTTAAAATAAGAAATGGTTCATCAGCACTCAGATAGATAGAACTTGCACTAAAATGATTTAATCCTAATGGAATCTTACGGAACACGCTGAGCACAGTTTGCATGCTTTGCATGCTGTGAATAATTAGTTTGCTCCACCCAACATTAAACTGCTGCACCTCTTATGTTTGATCCTCATTTTCCTCTGACAGAGCCAAGGAGCTAGACAGGTGAGCTCAACTGAATGTATTTTGTGTTTTTTTTAATTTTTATTTTTTAAGATTCTGTTGCTTTATTAGAAAATCTGTTTTTAACTTTTTATTGCTGTGCAGAACTGGCCCAACAGGTTGTTTTCCTTTTTTCTTTTACATATCAATCTGTAAAATTGAGAACAGTTTTTGGAAACATAAGAGCTAGAGGCATTTTTCATTTGTACACTTTGCACTTAAAGAAAAACTGGACAGAACAGTTCTGTGTGGAATTTGTATGTTCTCCACATGCATGCTTGGGGTTTTCTGCAGATTTTCTTCCGCAAACCAAAAACATGCATGTTAGGTTAATTGGAAATTCAAAACTGGCCCTACAAGAGTGTCTGTGTGCACATCGTAGTTTGCCTCTAGGCCTGTTATGGACTGGACAGGGTGTACCGCTGCCTCTAACCCAATGACCGCTGGAGATAGAGACTAGCTCCCACCCAAGACCTGAACAGTAACAATTAGTTATAAAAGAGAGATGACAGACAGTTGTTGGACTTAAATTATTCTATCAGCACTCTTTCTAAAATTTGAGATTTTAAGATATTCATATACTTTTCAATATATAATTAAAACAAATTTAAGATATTAACTTCCTTTCTCATTTATTAAATTAAAAATTTGGACTCAAAATACTATATAAAGACAATTAATGAAAATGTTAACAAGATATGATGCTAAGTGTTGTTCAAAATGGTAATTTGTTTTTTTATTTATTTTTTTTAGAAATCCACTTTTGTTCCCCCCCAAAAAAAAAAATTTTTAAAAAGGGGAACATCATAAAAATGTTGTTTTTATGGTTTGTGTTTTTACAACACTAGAATTTATTCCACTCGTCTTGATACAAAATGCCAGTTAAGTGAAGTCACGATCGTGAAGTTGAGCAGAGCTGCACTCTCAAAATGGGCGGCTCAAGAAAACCTCTGCAAGTTCTGCTCTTTTCAGCAGGTATGTGTGTTCTAAAATCCTGAAAAAAGTAAATGTTTTTGAGGGTCTCTGAATCAAGTTAAATAACAATAATTACACAAAACAATGATTGTTTTTAATCCCCTCAGTGTTTATGTCATCACTGGCTTCTGCAGTAAGTTAGCATCATTTTTTTCTATATTATAAATATATATTTATTTGAACTTAATTAATCTTTTGTACCATAAATCATTTTTATAGGCCAACACAACACAAGGTAAGGATGATCTGCCTTTAATTAAAAACAGAGACATTTTATTTAGAAACAAAGGCAGGTGTTAAAAATATTTAAATAACCCAGAAAGCTAAAACTTTTCTTTTTTTAATCACCTGGTATTGCAGGTCCACCTGAAAACAGGTCGGTTTCCCAATTTTCAAAACTTGTACCTTACTGTTGAGCAGGAATTTAATTTCTGTTATTTTTCTTGGTTATTTAATTTTGCTTCACGCTTTTATTTTGCCAGCAATGCTTCAATTCCAACCAATGGCTTCCAAGAATCCTGCCAGGGAGTAAATCTACAAGACCCCAGCCGCAGTGTAAGCTGAACTCAGATCAGCAATAATTAAAATTTATCTCCAGACTAATAATCTGTGCAGTGTTTGAAAGTCAGTAAGCCACATTGATCATTTCCACCCTCTTGTGTTGGTTTGCTGACATGAACCCTCTCCATGTTGCTGTTTCAGATATCTTCAGCTGTGGACACTTTCGTAGGAGAGTTATCTTGCAAAAGGAGACAAAATGCAAGTCTTCCAGAAGAGGTTTCCAGAGAGGTGGAACAAGACCTCAAACAGATAGTAGAGTCCTCTTTAAGGGTCTACTTAAACCTGGTATTTATCTTAACTGTTTTTGTCTGTCATGGTATTCAACAAATTTCTGTAATAAAAAAACAGCATTTCAGTTTCACATGGAAAACTTCAGATGCTGGAAAAGGTTTTGAACGTTCATCAGTAAATATTCAATTAAATTCAGTTCAATTAAATTCCTTTTCATTCATAAAGCACTAGTTCATAGTGAAGTCATTTCAAGGCACTTTACAGAAATACCAAATAAATTAGTAAAAATAAAACATTTCAGATTTAAAGAACCAGCCGATTTGGTTAAATCATCAATTCAAAGCAATCAGCCATCCTGAGCAGCACCATTGTGATAGTGGAAAAGAACGACTCCGTTTTAACGGGAAGAAACCTCCAGCAGAACCCGGCTTAGGATGAGCAACTTACTGCCTCAGTCAACTGGAGTCTGAGCTGACAGGAAAGTGATAAAAAGATGGATTTAGGCCAGTCAACATGTATAATAATAATATTGATAATAATAAATGTAAATATTAACAGAAAAGAGATCAGAGTAATGCTAGGCGGACACTGCAATTTCGAGGGGATTTCACCACGATTTTGCCGTCGCAGACCACGCTGCGTCATTGTGGAAACATCGTAGCGTCGGGATGTCGGGTCGGGAGGCCGTAAGCCATACAGTGAGAGAACACTCACGAGGAAGGATTAATTGCTGCTACGTTCTAACGATAATGCTGCAACATCCCAATCAAACTTCTGGCATGTCAGAAATTTTCGCCATAGCTCGTACAGTGTGAGCAGTGTTACGTCACGATTCTACGTTCGCACCTGCGCAGAAGGCTACATTGGCTGACTAATGCTAACGTGAAACTATCATAGCCACTGTAAAACAATATATAGTTTAACATTAACGTTACCTCAAGCCCCTGATGAAGGATGGACATCCCATACCGACCACGTCTCCTCAGCCATTCACGTACCCAAATCCTTTTCTTTCTTTTTTTAGTTTCAGCGCACAAGACAGCGCACACAACTGCAACAACTTTCTGCCTGCTCGCCATCTTGTTGTCAGGCACGCTGTGGTTGTCATAGGAACTAGGAACCTTTGTTTTTCGTTGTTCACACTCGAGCACGTCGTGCCGTCACACACCGACTGACGCAGACAAGTAGTCGTGGTTGTCAATAATCATGGCTGACAGCAGTCGTACAGTATGAGTACACATGTCGTAGGGTCAAATAGAGTACGAGTGACAAACCCGGTCGTGCAGTGGGAGCATTTCCCCGACAGTCAGATTTCTAAAATCACACAGTGTCCGCCTGGCATAAAGAAATGTGGTCAGTATGTCCTCCAGTAGTCTAACACTATAGTAGCATAACTAAAGGGATGGATCACGATCACAGGCTAACCCTGACTATAGGATTGTGCAAAAAAGAAAGTTTCATCTTAAAACTACACAGAGTTTCTGTCTGATGGATATAAAGTGGAAGCTGGTTCCAGGAGAGGAGCCTGATAACTGAAAGCTCTTCCTCCTATTCTACTTTTAGAACCTCTAGGAACTACAAGCAGATCTGCAGTCTGAGAGTGAAGTGTTCTGTTAGGAACATGTGGAACAATTAAATCTTTAATAAAAGATTTTTATGTCAGAATTAAATTTTTAAATTTGATTCTTGATTTCACAGGGAGCCAATGAAGTGATGCAAACATTGGTCAAATGTGATCTCTCCTTCTAACTCTAGTCAGAACTCTGGCAGCAGCATTTTGGATCAGCAGCAGGGCATTTACAGAACTGTTAGATAATTAAGAATTACAGTAGTCTAGCCTAAAAGTAATAAATATATGGAATAATGTTTCTGCATCACTTTGGGTCAGAATGCTCCTAATTTTATCAACATTACACAGGTGGAAGAAGGTCACCGTGGTAATATGTTTTATGTGAGAGTTAAAGGACATGTCCTGGTCAAAGATAACACCCAGGTTCCTTATAGAGTTGTTGGAGGTCAAATTAATACTACTAAAGTAAATGACTGACTACAAAGTTTGTTCCTAAGGTACTCAGGTCAATACACTACAACTTCTCTGTTGTTTGAATTTAAAAGCAGAAAATTAAGTCGTACATGAAGAAGATTGATTATTTACATTAACAATCTGGAATCTGTCAGATAAATATGATTTTTAAACCAGTTTAGTTCCCTGAATCCTGATCTCATGTTCAAGCCTCTTCGATCTTATGATTTATAGTATCAAACGCAGCACTGAGATCTAACAGGACAAGTACAGACACAAGTCCACTGTCTGAGGACATGAGAATATCTTTAGAAACTTTCACCAGTGCTGTTTCAGTGCTGTGAGCTCTAAATCCTGACTGGAACTCTTCAAAAAGATTATTACTGTATAAATGATCACATGACTGGTTTGTTACTGTCTTTTCTAGAATTTTTGAAATGAAGGGTAAATTGGATATAGGTCAATAATTACCTGGAGATCCTGGATCAAGATTGGGTTCTCCTAACTAAGGGTTTAATTAAAACAACAAACAAGATACAGTATATTGATCATGTCCAATATTCATATGTTGATCAACATGAAAACCTCTTTAAAGAGTCTGGTTGGAACATAATCTAACATACATGTAGATGGTTTAGATGAAGCTATAGTTTGTGTTAACTCATTAAGATCAGCTGGACAGAAACTGTCTAAACATGATTCAGATTCTAATGCTGCTCCTAAAGCTGCTTCAATGGATAATGATCCAAAAACAATAGCGGGAAGGACATTATGGATTTTTTCTCTAAATATTGACTCTAAATTTATTTATTTTTATTTGTTTGTTTGTTTGTTTGTTTGTTTGTTTGTTACAGGGAAAATGTACAATATAAATTAACCAAAAGGAGAGATGCATTGTACCAGGTTATAGCACATGTGCTAATTTCCACCTGTAATCCCTGGGCAGGCTGATGTTAAACACAACAATATTAAAACATTACCTATAAACATAAAAAAGTTCATCAATCAGCTCCTCCACTGTCACTCCCCACAGACACCAGTTATACAGAGTTATGGGAGCACATTTGATGCTGAAAAAGCCACTGTTTGGCCTGGCGTGAAAAGGTGTGAAAGTTTGTACATGTGATCAGTTCTGTTGGTAACATGTTCCATTGCCTGATTGCCACACATGAGAACGCTGAACTGCGAAAAGCTGTTCTGCATTTAGGAATCCGGCACTCGCCCCAAACAGTGGCTCGAGATGTTATTTCAGACCATACAGAAATAAACTTTCTTAAAGGAGGAGCAGCAGTACCATGAATTATCTTAAACAACAGACAGAGATTAGAATGCACAATAACATTTTCAAAACTTAAAATACTATATTTAGAAAGAATACGACAATGGTGATATTGACGTGATTTTCGGTCATGAACCTTAATAGATCTTTTATATAAAGATTCCAGAGGTCTTAAGGCAGTTTTACACACCTGTGACCAACTCGTCATGCAATAACGAAAATGCGGAATTATCATTGTATTGAGATATGTGTTGGATGCTTCAATAGTAAGCGAATTTCATATATATCTGAAATTTGAAATATTAAATTTTAATGTGTTTGTCAATTTTTTTGTGCTTTCTGAAGTTTAAATTTGGGTCAAGTATGACTCCGAGGTATTTAACTTGGTCTACATTTAAACATTTTTGACCATCTATCAAGATCTCAGATTCAATTTCCCCTAATAAAATTTTATGCCGATTTGTAAAAAACAAATAACTGCATATATAAATAACTACTACACTTGCTTTGTTCTGAGTAAATGGCTGCCATCGATCAACTTTCATTAATTAATGCTGAGTGATGAATTCATATTTCATAATAAAATTCTTCAAAATACAAAAAAGACATTTAGTAAAATTTAAGAATTATTAAAATGCGTTTTAGCTTTTAACAGTCACCAAATACAATTCTGTTCAACAGGGCATCAATAAATCTGGATCGGATGTTCTGGAGGGACTTGGAATTATGGACAGCCTGAATCTGAGTAACTACAGTGACCCAACATTCATCAAACTGTGGTTCTCACTGAAGATGGCTCCTCTGTTGCCCTATGCCAGTGACAACTTCCTGATCAGACTGGGAAATCAAAACTTCAGCTGCAGTTCTTTCCAAGAGCTGTAAGTGAATTAGAAGACTGGGCTTACCTGCTATGCTTTATTTAGCCACAACATAGAGATTTTGCACTTTCTACAATCTTTTCTGAAGTTACTTTAAGTGTTGAATCATTTTGTGTCTCTGAACCCCCAGAATATGAACTGGTTACACAACAAGTAGCTTGAGAAAAGACATAACCTGATGAAAACAGAATTATTTAATAAAACACCAAATTTTCCATCTTTTACTTAAGAAGTAGCACAGAGTCATGAGAAAATAAATGCTTGAAATCTTTGTGTTGAGGGCTGGAGGATGGCTGGTTTTTCAATGTAGCAACACAATCATAAGTGATTGCTAAATTCATTTTTGCTTATCCCCACAAACCAAAGTCTTAGGTCTGCTGATCACATTATAGACAATTTCAAATTAGAGAGATCTTCACGCTAAAGTTCTGTTTTTTTTACCCTTTGGTTGTATTTAATACATTCTTGTTAGTTCTGTTTCTGTCTGCACAACCACAAAAAATGTCACCCCAGCTTGTTCTCTCTGTTGACACATTTTAATTGGATAAAAAAATAGCTTGGTCAAAACATTGAAATTGTCTAAACTGTAGCTGCAGTAGTTGCAATTTATTTGTTAGAAAATGTGCTAAAAGTCACTTTATTTAAATTGAAGACATAGCATCATTAAAGGTAATTAGAAATGGCTTCATGCTGTTTAGTAGCTGTTTCTCTGTAGTTTATTATTTGTACTTCTTCTGTTATCCCCAAACTTAAATGAATAAACTTGAGCAAAACTCATGGGAAAAAATATTTTCATTAAGTTTATTTTCAATGGATGCTGCAGGGTGAAGTCATTGGGTCAAGAACTTAACATGTCTACAACATCTGAAATGAAATTAATCTACAGCAACTTCATCAAAGTCTACCTGTCAAGAAAAAACACAGCAGGTAAAAAACATGCAATGAAAACAAATTTTGAGATTAGAAAAAAGGTTTGAATACTAGCCTACATTTGTAAAAACATATGCCGATGTCTTTACCTTCCTGTTTTTTGCAGATCCAGGCTGTGTCTCATCTGTCAATGGTAGCCAGCGCTGGCTACAGGCAAACCTTGGCAGCTTTGCCAGTATTGCAACCATAGAGGATTTGCAAGCCCTCAATCCAAATTTCTCCAGTGTAAGTCCCTACTGCATTTTCTGACTTTCCTTGCAATCAAACCTTCTTTTGTCTTGCAGTTTTGCCCAAATTTCAATTTTGATGTTGTAAGGATTTCTTGTCTTTTGTGTCTTCTTTAATTAAGGCCCAAGCCTTGTCAGACCTAGCTCCATCTCAGGTGGCAGAGTTACTACTGAGCTCCAACATTACAAACAACACAGGCCTGGTCGATCAAGTCTTTGAGCGTCTTGAGAACGGCAACGCTTTCAAAAATGTGGACGAGTTCCTGACACGGCTCACAGTCGATGAAAATGTAAGCTACACTTTCCGATGCTAGAAGAATTGGACAATCCCAGACTTAAAACTATAATTTAATGTAGCCAAAAGCCTGTCCAAGCTACTGCATCAACTTAGGCCGACAATGCTTAACATGCCATTGTTTTTGCAACCTTTAAAACTGTACGGTATGGTGCACTTGCATCATAACAAGTATTTGGTGTTTGATTCTTCTCACGTCAAATTTCACAGGCTCCAGATTTCCAACCTGTTGTGAGAGATCGCATCATGAACAGGACCTTCACCATCATCAGTCCCTATTTCACAAGCTTCAACGAAAGTGACTTTTATGTTTGGTTCCATGTCAAACTGGTCCCCATCCTTGCAAGTTTCACTCCAGAGATGCTCCAAAATGCCACCTCAAGCGCCAATTGCACAAACTATCATGTCATGTGAGTTACACGCTAGTACCAACCAAGACTTGAATGCATCAAAGTACAGAGTACTTTTGAGCCACTGTGTTGACAAGCTTTGCTCCAATCTTTGCAGCGTGAGTGGGATGGGTATAGTATTCTCGGCCATACCCCAGCAAAGACTACAAAGGATTGCAGATGTTCTGCTGGGCTATCTGAAAAAATCTGCAGGCCTCATCAACCAGCCAGGTAGGTCTGACACATTAAAACTGTGGTCACTTGCCCACTGATTTGAAATTGTAAACATAAAATAACAACAAGTTATTTCAAATCAAAATGGGCCTATCATTGTTTGAATAAATGAATAAAAAGG